>JANAVB010033137.1:0-80999 GCA_029216955.1 Iris pallida | reverse complement strand
TTGAACTTAGTAGAACGAACACGATCATGAGCACATAGTTCGTTCTTGAAACTGCTCAAGGTTGTGCCTGCAGGAAACTCAAATTCTATGATATCATCAAGCGGAGCACCTTGTTAGGTATACCAAGAATGTTTGCTAAGAGGACATCATTGAATTCGATATTAAGTCCACCGATACGACTTTTAAGAGTAAAAGTGTTCAAAGTGAAATTGTAGTAGAACAAATGAATAGCATTGGTTGCAATGGGATATTGGTGGATGACAAGCTCGTACAACCCTAATGTCTCAAAAAATGGACGATGCTTAGGAAAAGTGGTCCATTTAATCGGTACGTCGGTGCATATTTACAAACAGAGAAATATACATACAACAATAATGATTGGTCATGAGTTTCAAAGTAGAACTCATTATATGCTCCGTCGGCCGATTGAACCGGAGAAAAGAGTGATCCTTGGATAGGATCCGAAGACGATGCCTCTTTACTAGGTGTCGGCTTCGTCCTCTTAAAGGGGTTCAAAATCCTAGGCATTATCTCTATAAAAGATTAAAAAAACTATAAACTTGAAAGAAAGGGAATAAGGAGTTTATAAATTCCAAGAATTAAGTATATTTTACAGGATGAGAATCTCTGCACGAATCCAACATTTGGATTGATTTCTCCAAGTGGATTGGAAGCAACAACTTGGAGAAAAGCTAGGGTTTGGAGGGCTCGGGCGCGGCTGCTACTGTGATAGAGGATTTGGAGAAGATGAATAGGAGGGGGGATACTCATTACTGACTTAAAACTACATACCACCAACCGAACTCGGGCCGAACTCGGGCCGAACTCGAGCCGAATTTGGTGCAAGTTCGCCTAGGGTTCTGTTGAGGTATTTTTTAACAACAAAAAATTGCTAGCCACTCTCTATTCATCAATCACTTTTTAATTATTTAATTTCAAGTTTAGTTATTTTAAATTTTAGTTAATATAATTAATATTATCTTATGAATTATCTTTTATTATCCAGCGACTGTCTCAGATTAGCTGTAGGGGTACTGTTCCAGCTAACGGAGGTTCACCAGGGAACACTTAAATATCGATTCGCTTTTGTTGTAGTCGTGGTGACAAACAGACCTTTTATAGGCTTATATCAAAAACAACATTTGCATATTGAAAGATAATCAATAAAACAAAATTAATTAATATTATTGACATCTAAAACTCTTAGTTCTCGACGTAAATAATTGAAACGATCTTTCACTAATCGTTTTGTAAAGATATCAGCCAGTTGGTTCTCTGTGTCTATATATACGCGGTCTATATCTCCATTTGTTTGATGATCTCTAAGAAAATGATGTCGAATCTCGATATGCTAGTGCGAGAATAACATACATGATTCTTAGTCAAATTAATAGTGCTAGTGTTGTCACAAAAAATAGATATGTGTGTAAAGTAAGCTAAATTCTTTTAGGGTTTGCTTTATCCACAAAATTTGTGCACAACAAGGTCCTGCGGCAATATACTCAGCCTCAGTAGTTGATAATACGATGGAATTTTTTTCTTACCAAACCTAGAGACTAAAGCCTTTCCTAGGAAATAATATTTGTCGCTAGTACTATTTCTATCCACTTCGCATCCAGCAAAATTAGCATCCGAGTAACCGGTTAGGTCAAAGGACATAGTTTTGGGATACGACAAGCCGACAGAAGAAGTTCCTTTAATGTATCGAAAGATACGCTTAACCATACACAAATGTGATTCCTTAGGGTTAGCTTGAAAACGTGTACACAAACAAAATACTAAACATTATATCAGGACGACTAGCAGTTAAATAAAATAAACAACTAATCATACCTCGATACTTACGTAGGTCGATCGGTTCGTCTTGTTTATCAATATCAAGCTTGGTTGAAGTCGCCATCGGTAGTACTAAGTGGTTTGACAGTTTTCAGGTCGAACTTCTTTAACAAGTCTTTTGTGTACTTGGCTTGATTAATGAACATCCTATTGTTGGTTTGTTTCATTTGCAGTCCGAGAAAGAATTTTATTTCTTCCATCTTGCTCATCTCAAACTCATTCTGTATATACTTTGAAATTCTTGACAGAAAGATTCATCAGTAGATCCAAAGATAATATCTCTATAAATTTGAATTAAAAGAAGATTTCCATTAGAAGATTTTATAAACAGTATAGTATCAACCTTACCTTTTGTAAAACTGTTATCAAGTAGAAAAGAACTTAAACGATCATACCAAGCACGAGGGGCTTGTTTCAAACCGTATAAGGCTTTCTTCAACTTGAAAATATAATCGGAGTTTTTAAAATCAGTAAAACCTGGAGGTTGACCTGCATAAACTTCTTCTTTGATAAAACCGTTCAAAAATGCACTCTTAACATCCATTTGAAACAGTTTGAAATTATGAAAACATACAAATGCACATAGCATGCGAATGGATTCTAATCTCGTAATTGGGGCATAAGTCTTATCGTAGTCAATATCTTCTTTTCGTTGTATCCTTGAGATACGAGTTGAGCCTTATTACGAGTAACTAAACCATTCTCATTAAGTTTATTTTGGAATACCCAACGGGTGCCAATGACCAGGTGATCAATAGCCTTGGAAACAAGTTCCCAAAATTAATTCCGTTCAAACTGGTTTAATTTCTCTTGCATAGCATCTAACCAAAAATTATTGCTACTTGCTTCTTCAATAGTTTTCGGTTCAAGCTGTGAAATAAATGCAACACAGGAAACTATATCTTTGGCTAGAGGAACGAGTACTTACACCTCTAGTAATCTTACCTATTACCAAGTCCTTGGGATGGTCAGCCAAAAACTTTATTCTCTTTGGTAAACTCTCAAGGTAGCTGGTTCCGGCTTCTGGTTCTATACGTGATCTGCCTGGAGGATCAGCTGGTGCTATGTTTGAAGGTTCTGCCGGTGCTATACTTGGTATACTGATGTCTTCATCATCATCGTCGATTGTCTGTTGATTCAATTTGTCAAATATGACATTTATTGATTCTTCGATGATCATGGTCTTTTGTTGAAGACACGGTACCCTTTGCTCTTTGCCGTATAACCTAAAAAGATACCTTCATCGGCCTTTTTGTCAAACTTTCCCAAATTGTCTTTAGTATTGAGAATAGTATATTTGCGACCAAATATCTTAAAATATAAAAATGATGGTGTCCTATCAAACATAACTCATAGGGAGTCTTATTCGATATAGGTCGAATTAGAACCCTATTGATAACTTAGCAAGCTGTATTGACAGCTTCAGCCCAAAAATATTTAGGTAGACTAAACTGATTTAACATTATTCTAGCTATTTTGAATAGAGACCCGTTCTTACGTTCCATAACTCTATTTTGTTGTGGAGTCCTAGGGCAAGAGAACTCATGTAGATAACCGTGTGTGTCACAGAATTGTTTAAACTCTGCATTTTTAAATTTATCGCCATGATCGCTTCGAATACGAGTGATCATGAATCCTTTCTCATTTTGAACTTTCTTGTGAAAGAAGAAAAATTCTGACATTGCATCGTTCTTGCATGCGAAAAAATATACCCACATGTATCTAGAGAAGTCATCTACTATTACAAAAGCATTTAATTTACCACCTAGACTAGCAATTCTACTAGGTCCAAATAAATCTATATGCAGTAATTATAGAGGTCTAGTGGTACTTACAGCGTTCTTGGACTTAAAAGTGGATCGGGTAGCTTTGTTCTTTTCATGTTCGCTACGTATCATATCTTTCTTAAAAGTTATGTCCGGTAAGCCTCGTACCAACTTCTTTGTGGATAGTCTTGAAATTGTGTCCATATTTGCATGACCGAGTCTTATATGCCATATTTAACTCTTATCACTCTTGGCCATTAAGTATCTACCTGCTTTGTTAGCATCTTCCAACAAATAAAAAACATATATTGTCTTTTCTGATACCTTCAAAGATAGTACTACCAGTTGAGTTATCAACTATTGTATATTGTCTTTGACAAAGTTAATACCATAACCATGGTCAGCTAAATGGCTTATACTGAGTAGGTTATGTTTCAACTCAGTAACTAGACAGACATCTTTAATCACAGGATAGGGAGCCTTAACAATATTGTCGATACCTACTATAAACCCTTTAAGATTATTACCGAAGGAAACGTATCCTTCTTTCTTATTCGACAGTATTGCGAATAATGAAGCATCACCGGTCATATGTTGTGAGCAACTGCTGTCGAGGATCCATTTGCTTCTAGCATGTGAAGGGTATTCTATCTATAAAATAATTTTCAGATGAAACTTTTGGTACCCATTTCTTCTAGGGTCCTGAAATGTTAGTTTTCGGTATCCATGCACATATTTTTAAATCAACAAGCTTTCTAACTCTACATGTAGGAGAGATATGACCAATGGTGCCACAATAATGACATCTAGCATGTTGAGTGTTAGAAGCAGTGTGTTGTGCATAATTGGTAGGTCTTAATTTTCTAGTATAATAAAATACATGCCTATTAGTCTTCTTGGGCAAAGGTTTGGTTTGGTTTGGTCTGACAGTATTGGGTTCAGTATTCCGATGTTTCGGTAAGTGACACGTGTTAGGATAGGAAACAGCAAGTTTAGGCTATTTTTCTAACCTAATTTCCAACTTTTTGAAAGTGTCATACATTAAACTATAATGAGTATGGACATCATTTCTGATTAGTACTTGTTGAAGATTCTTTTTCTCTTTGAGTAGGTCTTCCTCTAATTGTGTAATGGTCTTGTCTTTCTCTTCGGATAGTCTTGTGGTCTCGTGTAACTGCAGCTTAACATAAGAGAGCTCACCTATCTTACTAGAATTATTATTACTTCTAACCTCTGCTAGTAGGTTGGTAAGTCTTCATATTTCACCTTTGTACTCTTTGAGTACCTTCTTAAAGTTTTGGTATTTGCTACGCAGTTTTCAGTAATCAACTAAGAGGTCACTAAAGGCTTCACCTAATTGCTCAAAGGTAAAATCATCATAAGTATCAAACAAGGGTAGTTATTTACCTGATCGAATGTTATTAAGCACACATTTGCAGCATCATCTAATTGTTCATATTCTGAGTCGCTGGCTTCATTTTTATGCCATATGCTTGTGTTGGCGTACCTTCTGGATGTTGATTTCTTCAGGTAACCTTTGTCATACTAGTTACTTTTTCTGGTTGATGATGATGCTGTTGGACATTCCTTCTTCATATGTCCTTTCTTCTTGCAACCGTAGCAGATAGGATCTTCTTCGTTGTTGTTGGTATTGTGTTCTTTTGTTCTTCTATTGAATCTCATGAACTTCTTGAACTTTCTTACTAGGAGAGCTTGATCTTCATATCAGAGTCACTGTCGTCGAAATTATCTTCAACCTTGAGGTTTGAAAGGGATCGATTTCTCCTTCGGTGCAACATCTTCAAAGTCTTGAAGTTCTAGCTCGTGAGTGAGTAGCTTACCCATGAGTGTTTCAAGAAACATAGTTGCGAGGTCGTTCCCTTCAATGATTATCGTAGCCTTCAGAATCTAGTTCTTCGTGAGAGCTCGTAGAAGTTTACGAATCTTCTCATCGTTATTGTTACTTGCCTAATGATGACAGAGGGTTTACAATATCCAGGAATCTTGTAAACTTCTGAGTGACAGATTTGTTTGGCTTCATCTTGAACGCCTCATACTCCTGAGTAAGTCTGCTATTTTTTGACTCTTTGACTTGCATCGTGCCTTCGAGAGTCACTTCGAGAAGTTTCCACCCTTTACTTGATGTTGTGCCACCCTGTTAAATTCAGTCTTGTCTAGAGCACAAAATAAAGCATTAATAGCACATGCGTCAAGACTAGCCTGTTTCTTTTCAACTTCAGTATACTCGTCATGGGGTTTCTCAACCAACTCCCATTCAACAAGAATATGTGCTGGCTTCTTATAGCCATCAATAACAATTGACCATAAGTTAAAATCTATAGATTTCAGGAAAAAACTCTTCCGTGTTTTTCAGTATGTGTAATTGGTACCATCAAATAGTAGAGGTCTATTTGCGGTATAGCTTTCACTTGTGAATTTCACAGTTGCCATGTGTTATACTGTGATCTATGTAACAGCTAAAATAAAAAAAATATAATAGCAGTATTACCTCATTTTACCTGTATAACCCGCTTTGGTACCAATTGTAGGAATAAATCGTAAAGCGTAATACTCTAGAGATGGGTGAATAGAGGAGGCAGCAGAAGTTAGCTAATTAAAAAGTTAGCAACAAGATCACGCAAATAAATGTATCACAAGTAAATGAATGTGAAGGCAGAGATCAGAAAGCAAATGCAAAGGCGGCGATGTATACTGGTTTCCCTCTTGTGAAGACTATTCCAGTCGGAAGAACTCTAGCTTCCAGTTGAATCCACTATTGGAAAATATCGAAAATTTTCATACGAAGTCCTTGCAACTTCTACAACGCGAGCTTTAATACAAATTACTCGACCAACTTCAATTGTGAAGTGTCTTTCTTCAATCAAGCCAAGATTACAATCTCTCTAAAACTTCTAGACCGTACTGCACTGACAAATTGACTAGAGGATTGTAACTGGCTTAGAATTTGAAAATAAAAGCTTTTAGAACACTTTGGAAGACGTTTAAGCTTAGAGAGAAGAGATGAGAAAGTGAATGAGTGAGTTGAAATGATTGAAATCCTTCTCTATTTATAGGTTTTCCAAAGACAGAACTCTGACAGAATTCGGACATAATTCGAACAGAACTCTTTGAGAGAATCTTGACAAATAGCCATTGCATCCGTAACTGTAATGACTAAGTTCAAAATCCAATAGGCACTAGGCAAATTCGGGCCGAATTCTCCTGAGGCCTATATTAAATTTTTGGGAATTTTATAAAATAGATTTTGGTTTTGGCTTCTTGAAAAAATTTAAGCAGTTATGAGCTTTTGTAACAGGGGCTGTTTTTCAAAACATAGGATATTTTTAAAATATTTGGGATAGCCTATTTTTCAGTACGACTCGGTGTACAAAGTATTCCTAGACTCAATAAATATGAAAATTACATCGAATATTGAAATACAGACTCATACGACAAATCAGCTTCAGTCTTGAACAGAGAGGTAGAGGTTCCCAGAAAATGTCCAAGTAGCCCTTATATCGAGACAGAGTTTGATCAATTATTAAAATCAGGTTTGACCATGACCAATGGGAGAACAACAAGTTCAAATCAAGTCTAAATATGGACTAGTATGACAAAAATATGAATATATCAAAAGTAACAATCATTAAATAATATTATCCATCAAAACTAAAATTCAAAGTCTATTAGATAACAATTGTAAATTAGACCTCAATAAATCTTTAGTTTATAAAGCGTTGATCAATCTTGGGATAGCTGTAGGGGCCAGTTCCTAGCTAACGGTAGTCTGAAAACACTTGGCACAGAGTCGCTTAGACTTTTATGCCTTGTTGACAGAATGACCCTTTCGGCGTGTACCCGAAACAAATCTCTTCTTTAATAACCGATGATTTAAGAAAAATTTATGCAATATAAAATAAACTATATTCTCTAGACTTGGAAAATCTCAAAACAATGTATATACAGTATAAGATGTATCAATTATATATATCCGTAGGTCTACAAAATCATTGGGTAACAATAAATGTAAGATAGCAAATATCCAAAGAAGAATTTATCAAGATCAAAAATACTAAAATCTGTTTTTCAAAAGTTTTCATAGTGCCCTACGGAGAAAAATATCTAATATAAGTGTGCACCAATGAAGAATGTCAATTTTAAAAATAAGAAAAAACAAACGATCTTAAAAGAACACTTACAAATAATCATGAGCAGGACATTAATAAATATTTCTTCAAAATTCCAACTTAAAGATAAAAAACAAAAAATATCGAAAGTTAGGAGACTATATATATATATATATATATATATATATATATATATATATATATATATATATATATATTTCAAATATTATAAATTAAATAAGAGTCATGAATCCAAAATGTCAATAAAAAACCACGAAAGACGTCATTAAGATGGTTTGAGGAAGAAGCTAACAAAGATATGAACATAAATTTGTTGAAAGTAATCAATAGCTAAAGTATAAGGTAAGCACTGGTTTAAAGATAACAAGTATAATTAAATACTTTTCAAAATAATATGAAACTTGAGCTGAACTCTTATGCCCCCATAAAGATATATATACGAAAATATATATCAATATAAGAAATACATGATAAATATAAATGACAATATATGAAGTATTCATGTATCCTTAATAAGCATCAAAAAATTATCAGAAGATCAAAAACATGTATAAATATGCTTATTAGGCAAAGATGTCATTAATTCATAAGAAGTTAATAAAAATAATAAAATAAGAATCATTAGTGAATATATTATGCAAGCACAAGGTTAATATAAAATTATATGTAATATACTTTTTAAGGAAAAGAAGACTTGTGCTGAACATACATATTCACATAATACCGATTAACGTAACTATGACATGTTAAAGACAAATCGGTAAGAAGTAACCATTTCAAAAATATTAAAGATGGACAGTCAAAAACATATTACCCAAAAAAAAAACTTTAGCTTCTATGGACTAGAGTGGTATGCATGCTTCATAGATAAAGACTAAGAGTAAAGAGCATACATAGATATATGTGTCACACTAATGGAAAGTGAGTAAAAGACTATCTAGTGTGAACTAATCATTTAAGTTAAACAACTAGTCATGCTAGGATTATATCTCACATTGATTTAAATAATAAACAACTAAATGATATCAATACGAGCTAATAGCAAAAATCAATAAGAACATGCTAGATTATATAAATAAAACTATTTAAGAAAAATTATTTAGCATGTTACCAAAGTGGTTCTAGTGACCACACTTATGTTGGTGTAATTGCTTGGAAGATAACCTTTGTAGCTTTGCAATCACCAACATGTTCCATGGTTCTAAGGCTTAGCACAAGATGCTCCACCCACAATATTAGGCGACTTTGGTATCCAAGTAAACTTGGATCCACATTGGTTATCATTGGGAACCCAGGTAAATATATCATATCAACCATCTTTCTAATTTGACAATGACTAGAAATGTGTCAATTTATACCACAACAATGACAAAAAGTATAGACATTAGTGCAATGTGCAGCAGTATGAGAATGTGATTTGGTTTGATATGTCTTGCGTAATTGACTATAATAAAAATATGGTTATGTTTAACCTTAGCTGTGCCAGATCCTTTTTGAATCTTGGGTTGTGTCACATGCCATGTGTATGACTGTGTCTTGGGTTGACCAACTTGTTTACCCAATCTTATCTCCAACTTTTTAGAGATTATATAAGCCTCATTATACTTAGCAGTTAATGAGTTTATTCTTTGTGTAGCAATGCTATATTTTTTCTCTGCATCATAAGCTTCATTGAGTTTTGCATGCTCTTGTGCCATCTTATTAATGCACTCTTGAGCATCATGCAGACTCAGATTAACCGTGGATTGCTCATATGTGTTACTAGCAGTGGTAATGTCTCTAATCTCATTAAACAGAGAGGACAATATTTCATTCTCAAGCTAATAAGCCTTAACCTCTTTTCAAGAATGCTTATACTTATCTAATACTTTCTTGTGTTCTTCCAATAGATCACTGAAAGCATCATATAATCCATCATACGAAAATTTACTCTCGTCATAAAGTGGATTATTTTGTACCTCATTGGATAATGCTATTGAGCATATATTTGTAGCTTGACGAGATTTCTCTTCTTCTTCGGAATCACTTGCCTCTCTTCACACTATATGCTCGTGTTAGCGTACTTGAGAGACGACGACCTTCCTTTGTTTGATCATTCGTAGCGATTCTCCTATTAGTAGTAGGACAATATTCCATGATGTGGCCTGATCTTCTGCATTTGTGGCATACAAGCACTTCTTCATATAAGGAATTGTGTTGTACCTTAAATTCCGATGCCATCATGCACACATTTACATTATTATGAAGATTATCCTCGTCTCTGGAGTCACTAGCTTTGCTTCGTACCTATACTCATAAGTAGCTTCAAGAAGTTTCCAAGCTAAATAAGAAGGTCCATTTGTTGTCGAATCGGTGTATTCAAACGGAGCCTATAGGCTAGCAAAGCGTGATGGAGACTTTTGATGATGTATATCAATGGCAAATTCTTGAAGAAATATTATGTCTAATCTATAGTAGACATAACATTGCCTCCCCAACAGAGTTTCCATTTTGTCCCGATCCAAAAAGTCTGTGGACTAAAACTTTTTTGTATTAAAGAAGAAAGAGTACGACAATAATACTTAACAGGAATTTCGAGTATAAATGTCACCACCCGCACCCAGTGTAGGGACACGAGAAGTGGGTACGTCCCGCCTACGCCGCAGTGTCGGCGGGGTAGAGCGCTGTTCTAGGTCACTATCTAATCAACAACACACGTAATATAATGTACTTGTCAAATCTCAACTCCGAACGGAGGACGAGTATAGATATAATAAAATCTCAATCACAGTCTAAGCACGATAAGATAACATAGAAGTTTATAACTATGACTAAGTAACAAAAACAAAACCAACTACTAAATAATAAATCTCAAAAAATCTCAAAACAAAACAAAATCTCAACTTATTACAATTCAAGTTCTAAAACATGAAAACTAAACCAAGTCTACTAGCTAGTCTCCCGATCACTCCTGAGTGTCGGGGCCAAAGGTAGCTAAGCCATCTCTTGGTCCATAGTAAGTAGGGCAAGTGTCCTCGGGATAAGCATCTGTAATATTTTGTCAACATCCAGTCAGGATTAGAACGAGCACAACTCATCAAGAAATCCCAAGTAAACGACAAAGACTAAAGCAGTTATAGACAGTTTTATTGATGAACATAACAAGATTTTATACAGGTGATTATATAGAGAACAATAGTTAAAGTACAAGGAAATTAATGTAATAAACAAAACAAGAGAAGAAACATGGCAAGGAAGACTGTAACACAAGCTAGCTGAACTAGAGAAATATAATATAAGTCCAGATTGTACAATATAAGTCAAGTGTAATCCCAATGTGAGTCTAAACAATATGAATCCAATATAAGATGAATCCAGTACAAAACGAGTCCAGTAAGTGATCAATGAATCCAGGGTAAGTCCAAACTATGCTCTAACATTGTGTTTTAAAATACCGAGATCGACATGTAAACGGCTATGGGTAAATCCGGTACATCACACACTTATCAGGTGAGAGATGGCTATCGTTCGAATATTATTCACAAAGGGTGGTTCGAATAGTGGGAAATGTTTACATGTCTAATCAAGTATTTCCCTGCCCATCTAATATAAATAAATCCATAATTCGATACATAAATCGAGTACAAAGTCCAACCATTACAAGAAGATACGAATAGGTGGTTCGAATAGTAGGGCCAGACAAGTAAAGTATGTGTGTGGTATACATGAATTCAGAAATGCCAATCCGTGTTTGTAACAGAATCACATAGAACTAGCTAGAACTGAGTTACAGAAATCGATAAGTAAATGAAAGAACTATGAGAGAACATACTCGCCTGATACTCTGAATGACTAATGAATATCAGATGTCTGAACCGGAGTCAAAGTGTCCTAATTAGAGCAATATAGGTTATAATGTGTTCTAAAAAATAAGGAAAATGAAATCTACAACGCAATCTACATGATTTCTAGGTCAATCTAGGTAAAAGTCAACTCTCAGTCAACTCTGGTCTCCCCTTAGTCAATAAAGTCAAACCTGGTCAACTAGGGTTTGTAGGTTTAATGAAAGAGGCAAGGGGGTCTCAATATATGTTTATATAGAGGTGGGGATCCCTTGATGGCAGCCTAGGATTATTTCTAGGTTTAGGCTTAAGTTTTATGAGGTTTAAAGGCCTTTAGCTAGTTTAATTCTTGGCCTCAAGCTAAAGGCCTAAGTGAAAATATCTATCCTTAACAAATATCTAACGTCAACTTAATATCTAGATATTTCTAACCTTGTCATGATAGAAGTTTCTAATCTAATATCTAGGCTAATGGATAATATCTAGGTTAGGACAATTCTAGGTTAATCTCTAACAAAATACTTAGCACATTATCACTTAATCAAAATCCTAATTAATTCAAAAGTCACAAAATGACCAAAATATCCTTAGGCTAAAAAGTTGTAATTAGTCATTCTAATCACATGGTTAGGTCCCCATGGTCATGGTTAGTCTCTAGGCTTAACAATTCTAGGATTACACTAGTAAAACACCAAAATCATAATACACCAAATTAAATAGTATTAAATTAATAAAAATTCACCAAAAATTGCTATCATGAATTAAATTCTATTATTTAAAAATCAATTTTAAAAAAGTTTAAAATTATCCTTATTTTAGAAAAGTGGTGGTTACAAGTCTACCATCCTTAGAAGAATTTTGTCCTCAATATTTAAGGTGATCGTACTCCTTCTAGGTCAAACCCCCAATCAATCAAGGTCGAGAAATAACTATCCTATAACATGCAATCATAATCCTACTAGTCGTGATTTCACAGTCTCGAATAGGATCACTATACTATCTAGCATATCAAAGAATATCCTGACCGGTACTAAAAATCACACATGAAGGTGGAGAAGAAGAGCATGAAAGACAGACCTGCTACCCGTCACCCATAGCGTTGGTCTCCTCGACCGTCAGAGCAAAAGCCCTGCCCCTCTGGGGTATATCCCTTCGATAGTACGGGACATGGTGCTGCACCACAGGTGGCCTAGCTCCCTCTATCTAATCCATAATACTCAAGTAACATCCACATTGATATTCCACTCCATCATCCTAGGGCATCCTCTATATGGTATCTATTCTACAATCTGATAATCATACCCGTCTATCCAGAACCATGTTACCAGAATCCTTATCACGCCATTAAGTACGATAGCAATAATCCATAGAGTCCGCAACTAAGGTACATACCTCTAGAATTATGGTATTTAAAATTTTGTATTGCCGCTAGCTTGGCTGCGAAAACCTTATATTCTCACACCCGAGAAATACATCCAAAATCAGACTATATCTTATCGCCATACCAGCTAATATGGTCATAGAAGACTCTAGATCTCATATCTGAGGCAACCTAGCCCATAAGATCTATCTTGGTAGAAAATCAAGTCAACGATGAACAACAAGAATCAATTTCAACAACGAACAAGGAAGGTAGACAGAAACAGTCGAAATCGAATTTCAAGATAGTTATAATGAGTTCTCAAGGGCCATCCCAGGAATCTTCTTAAGTAGTCCTAACTGTGATTGAGTAACCTCTCACGCTAAAGCCTATTCCTTATCTCTTACCGCAGGCGCAGTAG
Organism: Iris pallida; assembly: GCA_029216955.1. Classification (NCBI taxonomy): domain Eukaryota; kingdom Viridiplantae; phylum Streptophyta; class Magnoliopsida; order Asparagales; family Iridaceae; genus Iris; species Iris pallida. The sequence goes on along the minus strand of JANAVB010033137.1, from coordinate 67,647 downwards.
TACAACTAATCGTCGCACTACCACGACTTCGCACTAAATGCGAATCTTGACCTGCATGGGCAACCACTAAAAATATGTCACGACCTGCATCCAGTGTAGGAACACGAGAAGTGGGTACGTCCAGCCTACACCGCAGTATCGGCGGTAGAACGCTATTCTAGGTCACTATCTAATCAACAACTCACGCAATTATATAAATACTTGTCAAATCTCAACTCCGAAGAGAGGACAAGTATAGATATAATGAAATCACAATCACAATCTAATCACGATAAGATAACACATAAATTTATAACTAAGACTAAAAACAACAACAAAACCAACTACTAAATAATAATAATCTCAAACAATCTCAAAACAAAACAAAATCTCAACTTATTAAAATTCAAGTTCTAAAACATGAAAACTAAACCAAGTCTACTAGCTAGTCTTCCGATCACTCCTGAATGTCAGGGCCAAAGGTAGCTAAGTGTAACGCCCCAGTCCTAAAATACGTAGGACTAGGATACGTATACATGCCAGCTACGCATCGAGAGGACTCCAGCCCAGCTCGAATACGTATAAGCTGTCTGATTTTCTAAAGCAATCTATCCATTCAATTACCAATATCTCAATCCACTGAAGATAAAATCTTGTATAAACCAAGTAAACTAATGATGGTCAGATATTAGCAACCGGTTACTACAAGTAACAAGAAAGGATGATATATAATAAAGTGGACCAGACTCTAATGCAATTATCTTGAACAAGCTTCTAATGAAAGATAAAGCTTGTAAAACTAGGCTATACAGCAGCAATGTCAAAGTAATATAATATAGGACGAGTATGAAAAGATATGAACTAAATATACCAAAAATTCATAAGAAACAATAATTAATTCTCAACAAATATCTACCTCGATCACTTCAGCTATTACCTGGAGAGATCATCAGATCCTCAGAGGACTAGCAAAATACATAATATACAAACCAAAAAGTAACAATACCAGTATGCAGAGGAGTAAGAAATAATAAAAGAAATCAACCCGAGTCAGAATAACTAAGATACCAAGATCTAAGACACAAAGATCCTAAGACAGCACGCCATACTAGTCGTGGCTAATAAGTTAAATCTATAGACTGTTGTCAAGGCAAGCACTCCCAATCTATAGTGTCTCAATCGCAGTCAAGACAAGCACTCCAATTGAGACGGTAGCCATTGCTAGTAAAATAATCCCATAGACCGTAGTCAGGATAAGCACTCCCAATCTATAGAATGTCAAAGTCAAGTCCTCTCAAGTCATGTCAAGTCAAGTCAAGTCAAATCAGGAGAGTCAGTAGTGTATGACTAGACGACTCTATCACAAAACACAAGTGATCACGAAGGCAATATAACCCATACTATATGTATATCAAGAATGTAAATGTACGCTAACAAGATAGTAGAACTGAAACAAGGTAAGTAACCGCAACTCAAGATAAAATAATCATAGATACGATGGGATAAAGAATGCTAAGGAATTAAAGAACATTCATATAAAAAGTACTGTACGATTTGGCAAGGTATACTTGCTTGAGGGTTGCACGGAGAACCAATAATATATCGACAATCAACAAGTCAGAAAGTCCAAGTCTCACAACTGCCTCCAGAAGCTGAAACAGACATTGCCAATATTCTCATAATAGTCAAATTAGCAAGAATTGTCTGTCCTTAAGTCCAATTCTAGATACAGGGGCAAAACAGTAATTTTGGGTCAAAACAGTGTCCGCCGTTGGACCCACTTTGCACCGAAAAGCATGCCAGAGTCTATGATTTCTAAAGTCGTCAAATTATATGTCTATCGATTCGTTTTGATGATACGAATCCAACGGTCCCAATTTTGGATTCTGATGTGCCGTGCACAAATTCGCCCGTTGAGTTGGATCGTAGGGCCCACAAAACGGCGATCCGGTCAACTGTCTTAGATTCGGACCAAACTTGGCATATTGACTAGAAAAATGATACGGTCCTGCTGGCATAAGTTTTGTCTTGATTTGACGAACGTTCATAAAGTAATTGGAGAATTTACAAAAAGGCCAAAACGGTGAATTTTGACGGATACGCATCAAATTCGTCACGCACAGGCAACCAAATTGAATTCCGTCAAAGCCCAGACGTCCGTGAAGTCGATATGCACCTTTCGATGCTTTCAATTCGTGACCATGTTGCCCGGTTTGGCGGCGGGAAGCACTTATATCTATAATTATAAGTGACCATGTTGCCCGGTCGGGCTGGGCTTGGCCTGGGGAGGGGGCTTTTTTATACCTTTTTATTTCTTATTCATAACTATAAGGGAGAAAAAAAAATATATATACTTCCATATTATATAAGGTAACACTTATATCTATATATATATATATATATTTTATATATATATAATATATTTTTTTCTAATATATATATATATATATAATATATATATATATATATTTTTTCTATATATAATATATATATATATATATATATATATATATATATTATTATATAATATATATATTTATTATATATATAATATATCTATATATATATATATATATATATATATATTATATATATATAGATATATCTATATTATATATATATATATATATATATATACCTCATATGCATAATTACCCAAAAAATCCAAGAATCCTAATAACACTTATTCTCATGTAGTGTTTATTTTGTAAAACGATATGTACATATTATTTATTTTCCTAAGAACAAAATAATAAATAATAATAAAGATATTTTTATACTAAATTATAGGATCCATAATAAAAAGTAATAATGATAAAAAAAATCCCCTACCGATGATAGTATAGTTTTAGGTGACACATTGCACTCATACTTAATTGGTCCACCAATAATTATGCAACTTATTAAAATATCATATAATATTAATTAAAAAATCATTAGAAAATATTCGTCAATCCCAAAATAATATATGAAGTATATGCATCTACTAGAAATATGCCTACATGGGGTCTTTGCACACTACATGCCCACATGAGCTGGAGCTTGGTTTGGGTCAAGTCCGGACTAGCTGGTACAACCGGATCTCCTAAAAGTCATAGGATTAATAAGTAACTAAATAAATTATTTATAAGGGTCAAGTCTCAACTTTGACTGGTTTTCCAATTGAGACACACATATGGCTCGACCTTCCCTAAAATGGCAAATAGAGTAGTCAAAGTACACGACTACACTATCCGTGCTAAAATTTCTAATTGATATGCATCTCAAAACTTAACCATGACTAGGGACATATATCTATAATATAATATATATATATATATATATATATATAATATATATATATATATATAGTAAGGCTATTATAAATATGATTATATATATACAAAATTGTATTTAAATCTATTTGACTGTATAACATCCCAAATTAAATCCGTAATAATTATACTATCATGACAACCTAACATGGCTTCCTACTAGGTGGGGTTGGCTAGGTTAGGGTCCTAATATATTTTCTAGTCAAATTGAACTCGAAAAATCAACCAATGAGCCTCTTGTGTCATTCGCAAATAAATAGCACATGGGGACTCGATTGAGTGGCACACCCTTGGCATGTGTGTCGTAGGCTCAAAATAGATCAAAACCATTATTAGGTCAAATGGTTTTGATCAATGTCGAGTCATGAACTCAAGTTGGAAGTTAGGTCTAGAATTACGGTAAATAATCAAATGGCCTAAATTGACCCAAAGTCGTACGAAGTCAAAAGAATGCTAGAAGACAAGTTTGGATGGGACATGATATATCAAGGTGAAGGTCATCCTATCTACTACAAATCTCAAGAAGGACGTTTCAAGAGATGGCATGTCTTGTGCTCCAAAAATCAAAGACACGAAAAAGTACATATAAAATCCTAATTAAATATACAATATAACCTAATAATTAGAAATACTATAAAATAAAATAAAAATAATTTCCAAAAATCAGGGTCCTCACAATCTACCCACCTTAAAAGAATTTCGTCCTCAAAATTAAAATAAGGCTCACGAACAAAGAATCGCGCTAGCGTAACTAGGAATAGTTTAAGGGATACGCTAGGTCACTACAATGTCTCCTAATAAGTCAAGTAATAACCAAGCCTAAACAATTTAGATTTGCGACATCTATATCGTAAAACTATAGATAGTTATCTCTAGTGGCTCTTCTTGGTACTGGCGGTCTTACAAAGATCACATTGAAGACTTGTCCCTCCTAACCATACTATTATTACAATTATATGAGTCTCCTTTTTCCTAACCAAGCTAAGTGGTACCTACTAATCCGCCTAATCCTCTCTTTAAACTAACAAGGTATAATATTAAATGGGTTAGGTTAGACTGTGTCTACTTTATTCTTGTAGAGGGTCAATCATTACACTAAAACTACCACGCTTTTTTCTATCGAGTGACTACCATAAGGACGTAATCTAGTACGATCATCTATTTATTTATATATTAAGGACATCTACCCACCTTTGGTGAAACTACCTCATCAAACACATGTTGTCCTAAAATTTTATAACCCTTGCACGCTAGTTGCAAAAATCTATACCACTAGATATCCATAGCATATGGCATCTCTAATCCCTCCTATCTATCAAGCAATCTAAATCGGTAAGAAAACTATCTTATACTATAACTTAAGGATTTCTTATAAATTCCATATAGCACGAACATTCGTCGCTCCGAAATAGGAAGGGAAAAAAACAAAGGTACAAGGAAACAAAGAAAGAATAGTTGAGAGCAAATAAGAAGTTCAAGGATGGTAGAAAAATTTCTAAAAGAATTGTCAAGGTAATTATGGATTGAGATTCCTAAGGGTTTAATTATATTTGCAGGCCCGCTCGGTACAGTGACGTAACCGAAACGGCTAACTCGACCTGCATGGGCCACCACAAAAAAATGTAACACCCAGTCCCAATATAGGACTAGGATACGTATACATGCCAGCTACGCATCGAGAGGACTCTAGTCCAGCTCGATTACATATAAGTTGTCTGGTTTTCTTTCTAAAGCAATCTATCCATTCAACTACCAATATCTCAATCCACAGAAGATAAACTCTTGTATAAACCAAGTAAACTAATGCTGGTCAGACATTAGCAAACTGGTTACTACAAGTAACAAGAAAAGATAATATACAATAAAGTGGACCAGACTCTAATCCAATTATCTTGAACAAGCTTCTAATGAAAGATAAAGCTTGTAAAACTAGGCTATACAGCAGCAATGTCAAAGTATATAATATAGGACTAGTATGAAAATATATGTGCTAAATATACCTGAAATTCCTGAGAAACAATAATCAATTCTCCAATGTATTCTACCTCGATCACTTCAGCTATTACCTGGAGAGATCACCGGGTCCTCAGAGGACTAGCAAGATACATAATATACAAGCCAAAAGGTAATAATACCAGTATACAGAGGAGTAAGAAATAATGAAAGAAATCAACCGAGTCAGAATAACTAAGATACCAAGATCTAAGACACAAAGGTCCTAAGCACTGGCATGCCATACTAGTTGTGGCTAATAGGTCAAATCTATAGACTGTAGTCAGGGCAAGCACTCCCAATCTATAGTGTCTCAATCGCAGTCAAGGCAAGTACTCCAATCGAGACGGTAGCCATTCCTAGTAAAATAATCCCATAGACCCAGGGTAAGCACTCCCAATCTATAGAATGTCAAAGTCAAGTCCTACTCAAGTCATGTCAAGTCAAGTCAAGTCAAATCAGGAGAGTCAATAGTATAGGACTAGACGACTCTATACAAAATACGAGTGATCACGAAGGCAATATAACCCACACTAGATGTATATCAAGAATGTAAATGTACGCTAACAAGATAAGTAGAACTGAAACAAGGTAAGTAACAACAACTCAAGATAAAATCATCATAAATATAATGGGATAAAGAACACTAAGGAATTAAAGAACATGCATATAAAAGGTACTGTACGATTTGGCAAGGTATACTTGCCTGAGGGTTGCACGGAAAACCAACAATATATCGCCAATCAACAAGTCAGAAAGTCCAAGTCTCACAACTGCCTGCAAAAATTGAAATAGACATTGCCAACATTCTCAGAATAGTCAAATTAGGTAGGATTGCCTGTCCTTAAGTCCAATTCTGGACACAGGGACAAAACGATAATTTTAGGTCAAAACAGTGTCCGCCGTTGGACCCGCTTTGCACCGAAAAGCGTACCAGAGTCTATTGTTTCTAAAGACGTCAAACTATATGTCTACAGATTTATTTGATGATACGAACCCAATGGTATGTCCAATTTTAGAATCCGATCAGCCGTGCACAAATTTGTCCGTTGAGTTGGATTGTGGGGCCCGTAAAACGGCGATCCGGTCAACTGTCTCTGATTCGGACCAAACTTGGCATACAGGACCAAAAAATGATACGGTCCTGCTGACGTAAGTTTTGTCTCAATTTGACGAATGTGCACAAAGTAATTGGAGAATTTACAAAAAGGCAGAAACGGTAAATTTCGATGGATACGCATCAAATTCGTCGCGCACACACAACCAATTTAAATTCCGTCAAAGCCCACACATCCGCGAAGTCGATACGCACCTTTTGATGCTTTCGGTTCACGACCATGTCGCCCGATTTGGCGGGACGCACGTCGTATCGGAGGAATTTTCTAGAATTATAATATTTTAAAATAATTTTTTGCTAATATTTGGAATCCGATTTCTCGACACGTAGTCGATAAAATCAACTTCTGTAAATTGGGTTGCAGAGCCCTATAGGTTATCTAGGAGGCTGTTCAGGGGGTTTTCCTTGATCGATAATGGATCGACTAGAAACAGTCTTCCTAAATAGGTGTTCGAACTATAAAATCCCATATTCACCAATCCGTTTTCGTCGAAGTTTAAATCGTATTTTCGAGCAATCCAAAGCTTCTACATTCAAACTAATTGAAAGGGTTTATAGCCCTATAGGTTATGAACGTACCGAGGAAAATGGTTTCTAAAATGAACCATCGTACACAGAGAAAACGAACGACGAAGTGGCCGCCTGCTGCGTCGTTATGCTATTGCATCTGCTCTGTTCTATCCGGCTGATCGTTGACGGCCTGCTGCCGACCGACGGCACTTGTTGCGGCACGTGTAGGCCAAGGGGGGTCACCCAGCCTCGAGCGTGCCTCTGGGTATGGTGGTGCGTGCTTAGGGTTAGGGTTTATGATGTTTCGACGAACTCCCTCGTCCTCTGTCTCGATATTATATACACTGTTAACAGAGAAAAGGGGTTCTTGTCGGGCTGGGCTTGGCCTGGGGAGGGGGCTTTTTATAACTTTTTATTTCTTATTCATAACTATTAATGTATAAAAAAACCTATATACTTCCATATATATAGGTAACACTTATATCTATATTATCTAATATATATATATATATATATATATATATATATATATATATATATGAGGAGGGATCCGCATCCCTCATTTTTTGTATTCCCAAGCATCCCCATGTTAACAACCATTGGATATGCTTAAGTCATCTAATCTTAACCGTTGGTAAATCAATGGTTAAGATTAGATAACTTAAAGCACCATCCAACGATGTGAGTAGGGGGGATGCTTGGGGATGCAAAAAGTACGGGGATGCCTATCCTTATATATATATATATATATATATATATATATATATATATATAACCTTATATCATAATTACCCAATAAAATCCAAAAATCCTAATAACACTTATTCTCATGTAGTGTTTATTTTGTAAAAAGATATGTACATACGTACTATTTATTTTCCTAAGAACAAAATAATAAAAATAATAAAAGATTTTTATACTAAATTATAGGATCCATAATAAAATGTAATAATGATAACAAAATACCTTAAACCGATAATATTATAGATTTGGGTGACACATTGCACTCCTACTTAATTGGTCCACCAATAATCGCGCAACTTATTAAAATACCATATAAATATTAATTAACAAATATTTAGAAAATATTCGTCAATCCCAAATAATATATGAAGTATATGCATCTACTGGAAATATGCCTACAAGGGCGTCTTTGCTCACACTACATGCCTACATGGGCTGGAGCTTGGTTTGGGTCAAGTCCGGACTAGCTGGTATAACCGGATCTCCTAAAAGTCATAAGATTAATAAGTAACTAATTAAATTATTTATGGGGTCAAGTCGCAACTTTGACTAGTTTTCCTAGTTGAGACACACATACGGCTCGACCTTCCATAACAATGCTAATAGACTAGTGAAAGTAAACGACTACTATTCGTGCTAAATTTCTAGTCGATATGTATCTCAAAACTTAACCATGACTAGGGCCATATATATATAGTATTAGGCTATTATAAATATAATCATATATATAAAAAAATTTATTTAAATCTATTGACTGTATAACATCCCAAATTAAATCCATAATATAATATACTATCATGGCAACCTAACATGGCTTCCTACCAGGTGGGGTTGGCTAGGTTAGGGTCCTAATATATTTTTTAGTCAAATTGAACTCGAAAAGTCAACCAATGAGCCTCTTGTGTCATTCACAAATAGATAGCTCATGGAAACTCGATTGAGTGGCACACCCTCGGCATGTGTGTCGTAGGCTCAAAATAGATCAAAATCATATATTAGGTCAAACGGTTTTGATCAATGTCAAGTCATGAACTCAAGTTGGAAGTTAGGTCTAGAATTACGGTAAATAATCAAATGACGTAAATTGACCCAAAGTTTACGAAGTCAAAAGAATGCTAGGAGACAAGTTTGGATGGGACATGATATATCAAGTTGTAGTTCATCCTGTCTACTACAAAACTCATGAAGGACGTTTCAAGAGATGGGCATGTCTTGTGCTCCAAAAATCAAAGACACGAAATAGTACATATAAAATCCTAATTAAATATACAATATAACCTAATAATTGAAATCTATAAAATAAAATAAAAATAGTTCCCAAAAATTAGGGTCCTCACACTAAGCCATCTCCTGGTTCAAAGTAAGTAGGGCAAGTGTCCTCGGGGCAAGCATCTATAATATTTTGTCAACATCCAGTCAGGATTGGAACGAGCACAACTCATCAAGAAATTCTAAGTAAATAAAAAAGACTATAAAGCAGTTATAGACAGTTTTATTGATGAACATGGCAAAGTTTTATACAGGTGATGATATTGAACAATAGTTAAAGTACAAGGAAGTAATGTAACAAAACAAGAGAAGAAACATGGCAAAGAAGACTGTAACACAAGCTAGCTGAACTAGAGTAGCATAATATAAGTCCAGATTGTACAATATAAGTCAAGTGTAATCCCAATGTGAGTCTAATGCAATATGAATCCAATACAAGATCAATCCAGTACAAGACGAGTCCAGTAAGTGATCAATGAATCCAGGGTAAGTCCAAACTATACTCTAACAATGTGTTTTAAAATACTAAGATCGACATGTAAACGGCTATAGGTAAATCCGGCACATCACACACTAATCAGGTGAGAGATGGCTATCGTTCGAATATCATTCACAGAGGGTGGTTCGAATAGTGGAAATATTCGCATGTCTAATCAAGTGTTTTCCCGTCCATCTAATACAAACGAATCCATAATCTGACACATAAATCGAGTACAAGTCCAACCATCATAAGAAGATACGAATAGGTGGTTCGAATAGTAGGGCCAAACAAGTAAAGCATGTGTGTCATATACGTGAATTCAAAAATACCAATCCGTGTTTGTAACAGAATCACATAGAACTAGCTAGAACTGAATTACAGAAATCGACTAGTAAATGAAAGAACTATGAGAGAATGTACTCGCCTGATACTCTGAATGACTGATGAATATCAGATGTCTGAACCGGAGTCACAGTGTCTTAAATAGAGCAATATAGGTTATGATGTGTTCAAAAAATAAGGTAAATAAAATTTACAATGCAATCTACAAGATTTCTAGGTCAATCTAGGTAAAAGTCAACTCTCGGTCAACTCTGGTCTACCCCTTAGTCAACAAAGTCAAACCTGGTCAACTATAGCTATTTCTATAATCTATATACATATCAAAATATGCATGCTCTCACACATCACTAACCTAAGGCCTAAACCTAAACTGAATATCAACCTAACAATTGAACTTCATATTAAACTCCAACTAACAAGTCAATCTCTACTGATCCTAATCTCCAACACATCTCTGATACACAAAGGTATCAGATTAGGGCACAAAACATGAGGTATCAACCACAACCCATATCACATATAAATTCGCATTCAATACAAATATTATGTATCTATATATATATATATATATATATATATATATAAAAAATATATATATATATATATTATATATATATAATATATATATATTATATATATATATATATATATATATATATATAAGGTATAACTTTAACCTCTCTTATAACAACCACCTATAATCCTATATTGGTTTGAACTACAAAAGGCCTTGGACTGAACACTACTCTCTCTACTACCACATCCCCTTTCAAACTCAAAGTCAGCCTTCTCACTACTAACCACAAACTAAATTCTAATGTATATCCAAAGTCTACAAGTGCAAAGCACTAACCTTCCTCTATCACCCTATCCCATATATCCACAAAGCCTCATATCAAAACTAACCTATTCAATATATAACTATACAATATATATACATACCCTAGCCTTATGCCTATATATATGTATACTAAATCTCATAACTCATACCCAACTCAACCTCACAACACTAAGTCTATCCTTGAACCCATGACCCTCCACACACTAATCACCAATCCAGGTTCTACAGCTACTCTAACTGATACTCAAATATCAGTATCCAATTATAATCCCAACCGCAGTATCAAAATCCAATACATAATCCAACCTCAGGAAAACCAAACCCCACATTCAACATCTCAGGATACACCTATCCACTCAACCATTCTCAGGTATCAACATCAAACTCTCATACATAAAATATCAAGCATACACACATAGAGTAAATACATACACAATATACAAGCATACAAATACTTATATATATTCAGAGATAAACTAATAACCTATATTCGAAATCCCCAAACCCGAATATGACTCACAGTATCAGATATTCCAATCGAACCCGTCACTCAAAACTTAAATTCGAAACCCAAAACCAAAGGAAACCAAAATCAAGTGTGGACAAGTGTCTAACATTATGTGTCCACTTTATGGGTGTCCACGTGTCCAAATACTGGACACGAAGTGTCCAAATACTGGACACGAAGTGTCCAAACAGATAAATACCAAGTATCAAAAACTGTGAAGCACTACTCCTCGTGCGGCCATATCAAGTCGACCTGGACACGACACAGTGCACGAGAGGCCACGTGCTCATGCACGGTCCTAGAGGGGGTTAGGGCTAGGGACTAAATAGCCTGAATCATATCCACGACGTGTCTACGAGAGACACAGTCCGTGTCAGTGAGCCAATATTCGGCTGTGCACTGTCAGTGCAAATCCAGTGCAGCCTCGATATCATTAAGCACACTTGACGAGAACTCATGAAACTTCATGAGCATGTTGACAGTAGTTTCCCCCACTTGTCCATCAAGTTTTGTAAAACCCCTATTTTTTAAAAATTATTTTATTATTTTATTAGACTTCAAATTTAATTTATACAATTTACGGTTTTTATTAATTATTAAAATGACCTTAGCCATTTTTGAATTTTGGAACACTAGACGACCATGACTTTTGGCACGAAAGATGTAACAGTGTGCCTTGACTAGTATATTAGCTATGCCGGGGGAAGCCTAGCCATGGTGATCTCCAAACCAGGAAAACCAGGCCAAGTTGTGCATTAACTCATTTAAACTATTTTAATTAAATATTATTTTATATATTAATTTTTAGATGACCCAGTTTGTCCAATTCAGCCCGAACTGGGCTCAAACCAAATTTTAGCCCATGTAAGCAGGTAGTGTGACCAAATGTGGCCATGTAGACTTATTTATGTACTTAGAAATATTTTCTAAACTATTTAGAATTTTATGTACCAGTTTAATTATTTAAATAATTGTACAATTAATGGTATTTTATTATTAAATAATATTTTATAATATTGTACATGTTTCTGAACCCGGATAAGGGTGTGTGGTACAGTTTACCAATTGGATCAATTTTATTAATTCATTATTATTAAATTTATTTTATAGAGATTTAATAAACATGTTTTTCCTATTTAATATTATTACTATTTTGAGTTGATTTATTAAGGATTGAATTTATATTATGTAGATATGCTCAAATTATTAAATAATTGGGTAGATAATATTTAATTTGGTATTTAAATTTTTAAATAGATTTGGTGTATTTATGGATATTGCATATATATATACAGGTGATGTATATATATATATATATATATATATATATATATATATATATATATAATATCTTAAATATTTATATATTATATATATATATATTTTTAATATATATATATATATATATATATATATATATATATAATATATATATTCTATATATATATTAATATATATCTATAGAATGATTTTAAAAGATTTTTTTTAAAAAAAAGGTAATGGGTGGTCGGCCCACCCGACCACCCACACACACAAAACTAATAGCAGCAACTGCCGCAATCTAAAAGGAAGCAACACCAGCAACGTTGCATGGTGGCGATTATTTCACCCCCCTTATATATTATTTCACCCCCTTATATATATATCACACACTATATATATATATATATATATATATATTATATATATATATATATATATATATATATATGCTCCTCAATATCAAACCCTAATTTTTTCTCTCCTCCATCCTTCTCTCCCCTCTCCTCGCACGCGTGTCCCGCCGCTGCAGCACCGTCTTCCGGACACCTTGGCGACAACAACGACAACAAACACCACAATAACGACAAAATTTAACATCAAGGTATCCCACTTTTCCAATCGATTTCTCTCTTCAATTCTAATCCGATTGTAGATCCGTAAATTCGTGTAGATAGCCCACATGACCCACTTTCATCACCATCAAATAGATTTATTTATTTTGTAATAAATTCCAGATTTAATTAGATTAAAAATCACAAAAAATTAGTTTTCAAAAACATTAAAAATCTCGTACGAGGTATGTCCCGACAAATCGGGCGACCCCGTCATAAACCGAAAATACCGAAAGGTCCGTATCGAATTTGTGGACGTGCAAGAATTGACGGGATTCAAATTGGTTGCGTGTGCGCAACGAAATTGGTCCGTATCCGTCGATTTTTTTGCGTATCGGGCTTTTCGGATTTTCCCAATTATTTTGTGTACACTCATCAAATCGCGACGAAACTTACGCCATTAAACTCGAAATATTTTTCTCGTTCTGTGAGCCAAGTTTGGTCCGATTCTGAGACCGTTGAACGGGACGCTATTTTGGCGGGCTCACAATCCTACTCAACGGGCGATTTTGTGCACAGCCCACCGGAATCTAAAATTGGACATACCGTTGGGTTCATCTGATCAAAACATATCTGTAGACATGTAGTTTGACGAATTTAGAGATCTTAGGTTCTAGCGCACATTTCGGTGCAAAGCGGGTCCAACCGGATATCGTTTTGACCCAAAAATATGATTTTGCCCCTGTTCCAGAATTTGACTTTTGGACAGGCGTTTTCTAGGCATATCTTTTATTCCAAACTCGTTCGTGATGTTTATTTCAGCATCCGGAGCTTCTTGTTGATTTTGACTTTCGTGTTGACGATTCTGATTGTTGGATTTTGCTGCTTCTCGTACCACCCACAGGCAAGATACGTTGCCTTATTTACTGTCATAATTAGCACCTTTATGTATTTATTTACTGCATATTTTATTATTTGTTCTCAGTTGGATCCAGTACTTGCTATTTTGTTCACTTTATTTTGTTTCGGTTATTTTTCTTTCTTATCTTTTGTATGTATATGGACCTAGTCTTAGCGAACTACCCTTTGTTAGGATCCTTGGGAGGAAGAAGACAGTTAAATGTATGGCTACCCTAAATCCAAAAGCTGTAGTAACTGCGTACTACGGTAGTTGAGTCGTGAGGGTCACTAGCCTCGAGCTATGTGGACTGATAGGTCACGTGGGCCGCTAGCCTCGAGTTATGCCGGCTGATAGTATTGGTACTTGACGTGTGCGTGTTGAGAGTTGTTACATTGTCCTGGGGGAGTCAGCCTTCACCTGTCCATACATCGAGATGTCTTCTAAATTGCCTACTAGAAAGGTTAGGAGACCTTAGCAAATTTTATGTTCCAATCATGGCATGGAAAAATGTCACATCGCGGAATAGTAAGTTACCCCTTGTCCTTGTTTGGTTGTAGGGGTAGCCTACTGTTTCGATGATGGGATATTGAGCCATGTTATGGTTTGGACACTTTTACTTCATCTTTATTTATGGTGCATTTATATTCAGTTCATATGGCATGTTCTTCCTGTATCTTGTTACGTCCCTCTGAGGACCTGGTTATCTCTCTAGGTGTTTGCTTCTGTAATTTTGCAGGTGTTCTAGCCAAGGCCGTGATCATCTCCATTCTTTCGAAGACGATTGCGTTTGGTTCGTCTCGTTATTTTATCGATCACTTCTTGTACATTTTATTTGAGATAGTTGGTAGTGCTTTGTCGCCGCCCAATGATTGTATACATGACAAATTCAAAGTTGCTTTTATATCATTTATTTATCTAGTGGATGAGATTTAGTTATTATGGTTCTACTGCATTTTATAGCTTATGTATACATACAAGGTTTCCATATATTGGAGTGTACTTCGTATGTATACAGCTGACATGGATACGTACCTAGTCCTAAGTATTTTGGGACTGGGGCGTTACAAGTTTCATATATTAAAGTGTCGTATGCATCGAGTTATGGCACTCGAGCAACAGGACAGCGCACGAGGGTCTCGTGCTGCGTGTCCGTATCCATTTTGGACATGAAGACGACACGAAATCATGCTCAGTCAAATTGAAATCAAATCCCCACATAATAGGATGTTCAAATATGAAATTAGTTTTGAAAATGGTTAACAATCATTCATTGGGGCATTTCACCAACACACTTTACATAGTACACCGATACGTGTCCGATACGCGTATCAAATGGACACAAATTCTTACCAACTTGGTCTACAGCTAGGGTACACCCAAATGAATGCAACTATGAAAAGAAATCAGGAATTTGAATAAGTTTGATAGTTTTTACCTATTGAGAGTGAATCTCAATAAAAAGCTTAAAGAATGAGGGCCCTTCTCCAATTTACAATGATCCCAAGCCTCCAAATCCTTACTAGCTACCTACAAATGGTATCCTCTACTGTAGGGTCCAATGCAAGAGTAGGCTCAATTTGGAGAATAAATGAAAACTGGGGTGATTTTGGGAAGACACTAACTAGGGTTTGTAGGTTTAATGAGAGAGGCAAGAGGGTCTCAATATGTGTTTATATAGATGTAGGGATCCCTTGATGGCAGCCTAGGGTTATTTCTAGGGTTAGGGTTAAGTTTTATGAGGTTTAATGGCCTCTAGCTACTTTAATTCTAGGCCTCAAGCTAAAGGCCCAAGTAAAAATATTTATCCTTAACAAATATCTAATCTCAACTTAATATCTAGATATTCCTAACCTTGTCATGATGGAGGTTTCTAATCTAATATCTAGGCTCATGGATAATATCTAGGTTAGGACAATTCTAGGTTAATCTCTAATAAAACACTTAGCACATCATCACTAAATCAAAATCCTAATTAATTTAAAAGTCACAAAATGACCAAAATACCCTTAGGCTAAAAAGTTGTAATTAGTCATTCTAATCACATGGTTAGGTCCCCATGGTCATGGTTAGTCTCTAGGCTTAACAATTCTAGGGTTACACTTGCAAAATACTAAAATCTCAATGCACCAAATTAAATAGTATTAAATTAATTAAATTTACCAGAAATCACTATCATGAATTAAATCCTATTATTAATCAATTTTACAAAATTTCAAATTTACCCTTATTTTAGAAAAGTGGTGGTTACAATAAATAAATATGGGGATTGGGGAGATGAAAATTAAGCCTACGGCCGGCTTCTTTACACTGTTGACAATTCGATGCGAAGATTATTGAAGCTTACTAACTCCGGCTCTCTGGCATAATCTGGACAACAAAGGGGGCTCTATCACTAAAAGCTCTCTTTGGAGATTTATAGCAAATATAACAAACATAGCATTGCCTGTATGAGAAAGACATTGTCCTATATTTATAGCTTTTCTTCAATGGAACAACTATGTGTGCATAGGTAGAAAATCACTGTCTTCTATCTCAGAGGCGCATGGAGATGAGTAGGCACATAGGAACCTAAAGTGGAGGGTGAACATGCACAAAAATCATGCAGGGCTGCCACGTGGCTTGAGATATACTGCACGAAAACTGCCATGTCCGTACATGATCACTTCATATGAATGGCTATACGTCTAACTGTATTTGACGCATAACATCTTCTATTGCATACTGCAAACTAGAAGTAACATAAGATTTAGCCGCATGAAAACGGTCTTGTACAATGTAAAATCGAATGATTAATGATGTAATCACTAACATCTCTTCATAATATGCCATATGCACAATGTGCCAGAACAAACTTTATGTGAGACAAGATAGCTATGTGCCCTTGATGTCATACGCATTTAGTGCTATGCGTCTTTCACCTAGAATTCCCCTACTTTGAGATATAGCTTCATTGGTTGTCTGTTGATCAAGTCATGAGTTTTGGCACTTAGAAGGATAAGGAAAACTATGTGCCTATTTTTAGTATGTGCCTTTTTTTATGCTTCTACAATACTTCGGGTGCACGTACTAAGGTACGATAATTAGGAGGATGGTCATGTGACCACGACATGTGATTCCAAGACCAATATAGGGTTACTCTAAGCAACTTGAATTGGTAGAAGCATTTAGGAGAGAATAGATCTCGAGATCGTGCGTTACGGCCATGTCATACAAAAGTCTGGGAGTGCAAGGTTGGCCACCACAGATACTATATCATCCACACTAGTAGGGTGGAATATGTGATTATATGTGTCGAGCTAGTACGTCTCTATAGGAGAGCTGGAACTACTACTGATCTATTTACGTGCGGTGGCCTTATGAGAGGCCGATGCATTCTATATTCTATGTGCCAAGCCTTATATTTGGTTCAGCTAGCCCGGCTTGGATACAACA
This sequence comes from Iris pallida, assembly GCA_029216955.1. Classification (NCBI taxonomy): domain Eukaryota; kingdom Viridiplantae; phylum Streptophyta; class Magnoliopsida; order Asparagales; family Iridaceae; genus Iris; species Iris pallida. The sequence goes on along the minus strand of JANAVB010033137.1, from coordinate 50,403 downwards.
CAATCTGAGGATTCTTTTATATAAGCATTACTTGGATAACCCAGACGAAGTATTGAAAGTCGTAGGATTGATTGGCCACTTATAAACTAACTTACTTGTGATTTGTTCTTATGAGCCCATGAACCAAAATTTTATTATTTTACCATTATTATTATTACTATTATTATTATTGTTATTTCACCATTATATTTTATATATTTATAATCCTAAGTGTAGTTCAATACTACTATTAATTAGATGGAGATAGGCCATGCAAAACCTATTAGTATAAGGGAGGGTTTTGCAAATACTCTTTAGTTGAGGGGCCTAAGAGGAAACCTCTTCAAATTCTGAACGGCCATTTAAAGTTTGATTCCTCTCAGGAACAAGATTTAATTCCTGGGATCAATCCAAAACCAGATTCAATTCTATCTAAACATTGTATATATATATATATATATATATATATATATTTTTTTTTTTTTTTTTTTATATATATATATATATATATATATATATATATATATATATATATATATATATATATATATATATATATATACATGGGATCGATCAATTCCTTGTTCCCCAAAAACCCTAAAGCTTTCCTGTGCCCCTCTGGTTCGTGAAGTCTGTTGTCGAGAGGGTTCAAGAGCAGGGATTTTGATTCCTCAAAACAGGTAATCATCTTTCCTATGCTACCACATCTACTTCTCGAATCCCAATTTAAGTTTTATTCTGTCTTCAATGGTAGGATAGGTAATTGGGATAATGCCCAAGAGGAACCTACGAGAAAAGAAACTAGGTTATGTATTAGTTATGTCAAGGGTTTGAAGAAGGGGCAAGTTTCCATATAGGTGAAACATACATCTGTATGAAACAAAGAAAGAAGTATGAATGCAAGACTAAGTGGCATGACTGTTTTTATTAAGAGGGATTTGTTGTGTTAGTTGGTTCCAAACAAATAGGCAAAGAGAGGCATGAATGTGTAGGTACCTATAGAGATTAGGACGTGTGTAGAACAAGAGAGTCATAGGAATGCACATATCAGAGTTTAGCGCCTTGGTGTCAGTAGTATGGATGGCAAGTTAGGATGGACTAGATAAGTGTGGCAGAGTATAACCATCAGAGTTAGTGTCTCCCTTGGATGTGCCGGTTTGCCAAATGTATCGGTCAGTAGGCTAATGTGTCAGCCTTTGGGTATGGCGTATCAGTCGGGATATTTGATGATGGGCGCCCCTCCAGGAAATTGAATAGTGGATGTTTAACTGTTACCAAACCTTCAAGGGTCGGTGCACATGGATACAGTAGGAAATACCTTCGAGATTATCCTATCTCACATTGGGGCAACCCAGTATCAGTCGGGTACTAGTGTTAAAGTAAGTATTCATGGGGGCAATGCCCAGACTGTGTATCTGAAATGTCAAAACGGTTCTGCAGCAGCAAAAAAAGACCTTAGCAGGCCCTGTTTACGGTATACGGTAGAGCCTATAAGGTGATGGGTTAGATTGTGATTTAATGAGAGCCTCGATACATAAATATGTGAGAAAACTTGTGGAAAGTGTCCATGGGTTGAGCTATGAGCACAAAGATGAGCATTCAAGATAGGACAGTGGACTTAGCCACAACAATAGAATGTGCGGTACAGAAGTGTGTGGGTATACATGTATCCATGTGATGTAGAGTTAGGGTGTCAACTGTGTCAGAAATATCCACTGTCATTATGCCATTATTGTGGCAACAATTAAGTGACAGGAAGCACACTAGGAGAAGAGGGCGTTGCAGTCCATCTTCTAGATAGGGTACTCGTGTGTGTTAGCTTTAGCAAGTGTATGTGAGGGAAACGAAGGAAGGATGGTTAGGGGTTGAATACAATGTGGGCAGTTGTGTAGGAATTACATTGCAAGTGACTGTGGTCCTATAAGGAAAGTCCTTAACAAACACACATAGCAGGCCTACAATAGAAGGGTTCAGTAGGGAGTACATGGGTACATGGTAGGAAAGTATGGATGTACAATCACATGAATTTATGGGTGTGGTTGACACAGAGGTTGTCACGCCCCAGAACCAGAACACTGGAAAGTGGGGGCAGACATAGCCAGCTACGTATAATGAAATGGGATCCACTCCACTATACGGTCACGGCTGTCTAGATATATGAGGGTTTATCTACAATCCATCAGCCTCTTATGGTCAATGACAAGCCTAGTGTCTCAATCACAAGCAAGTAATTAAATGTTACAAGATGTAAGATCACCAAATATATAATAGTAAGGCGTCCCAAACATTACATATTCAGCTGACCATGAAGCTAGTCGTTACAAAATATGAAGACTAGCAAGAATTTCATCATACATGATCAACCCTAGATTGCCAATCATGTCACAGCCTGTGGGTAGACAGTAAGTAAAAATGTACACGAGCTAACACTTGCTCGGCGGCTAACGCCTCAAAAGAATAATTTTACAATGAGTGGGAGAGCAAAATAAACCCACTCGTTGCCAGGATTTCGTCTAGTGGTCACCATGTGCTGGAGATTCGGTAAATCCTCTGGAGCTGCTCTGGTATCTGGCCATACAAAACCAGCTGGGTCAGACCCCAGAAAGAGCAAGTGCGCCACAAAGGAGGCTTCACTTAGGAACTAAAACCAGCAATAGTACAAGAGTATAATTACAAATAAAAGGCAGTAATAAAGAGAAACATGGCAGGTGATATATGATGAGATAACTATGGGACTATTCAGATAACCAGGTTACAACCCGTAAACCAAACAAGGACCGGAGTTGTAACCCTTCGTATGAACAGAACTTGGTTTCTCCTACCATTTATCGGCAAGATAAAATAAGAAAATAGGTCATATAACAATCTTGTACAGGATCAAGACAAGACTAGGCTGATTATACCGCATCCAATCAATCACGGCCAAGCAATAAGTACGGCTTGATAATTTAACTAACTAGGGTTATTACAGGCCTAGTTACTAACAAGATGCAGCGAGATTATTCCACAGCCACAAGCCCTGCAGACCATCCAGGTTATCCAGGTCGAATATTAGTACAATAAGGGTGCAACACATGACAGTGTGCTGGAAATATGCCTTACTCGTCGGCAGGCTACAGATCCCAAGTGGGGCACCTAGATAACGGGATTGCCTGTAGCTGGAAAATCTCTTCTTGACTACTGGATTATTCTAGTTGTTAGCCTTAGTCGATTTCAGTGGGTACCCCCCGTGGTACTCAGGGGTCCCCGTCCTAGACATGATGCAAGACAAGACGGTTCATTTGTACAAGCACAATCGCCCACGGTATTCAGGCCATTCAATCTTGTCAAGTCGTGTTAGCCGTCAACAGTAATTCGAGAAATATATATATATCATGTCTGTCCCTGTCAGGAGTGTGCCACGTCGGGCCACTGTCAAGTCATGTTTATCATGTCAAGTTTATCATGTCAAGAGTGTGCCACGGCGGGCCACTATCAAGAATTATTATGTCAAGTTATCACGTCAAATTTGTCAAGTCAAATTATCTTGTCAGGAGTGCACCACGGCGGGTCACTATCAAGAATTATCATGTCAAGTTATCACGTCAAATTTGTCAAGTCATGTTATCTTGTCAGGAGTGCACCACGGCGGATCACTATCAAGTCATGCCATTTATCAAGAAGGAGAAAAACTAGCACAATTAAATAATAATATATTAATAATATATATATATTCTTGAAGCCAAGGAGAAACTCTACAACTTTCATGTTGGGAGTGGGAAGAAATTCTGACCATAATTCAAGCAAATAAAATATTAAACAATCAAAGTGGACCCCATGCGGCCCAAAAGTGGGAGAACGTACATGCGGTCAAGAGAGTGGGAAGCCACCCATGCGGCCAGCCAAAGCTTATGCGGCCAGAAAATAACTGAAGGGGGCCATGCGGCCAGCAAGAATATTCATGCAACCAGAAAAGACAAGGAGAGAGGAACCCGCAATAAATTGCAAGCTTCCACTCTAGCAAAAGAAAAGGGCACGTGGTCACTCAAACAATGCATGCGGCCAAGAATATTAGGCATGCAAGCAAGGCTTGCATACATGCGAATTGAATATATCATGGCAGCCCATATACGGCTCACTAATATTCATGCGGCTACAAGAATTGGCCATGCATGCAAGTAATACTAACATGCATGGCTACGTGTAGCACTAATTATTTAATGCTTGGGAATGCAAGCTAAAAGCATGCAAAGTTGATACTTAATTGACCCTCAATTAATATAATGCAAGCAAGCCACATGAGTTACAATGCAAGTATGCATTAATAATAAATATTAAATCTAAGATGGCATGCGGCTGAGCCTTAGCTCCCATGTGGCCATAAGTTCCATATGCGGCTACAAGGTAGTGCATTAATTGCTAAGGCTTATATTTATGTATTAGCTAATGCATGCATTAATGATTGAAAAGCCATGCATGCGGCCACTAGTACATCAGCATGAAATTTTATAGGCCATGCGCCATTAGTACATAAGCATACAAATGCTTATATATGCATCATCAAATATAGCCTGCAAGCTAAATGCTTGCTCAGGCCTTATAAATATTACCAAGTCCATGCAACATTTAATGCCTTATATAAGTAGGGAAATGCTTTCAATCCAAAGGGAATTTACTGCTTATTATATTAAAGCATGGAATGCTTTAACTCCAGAGCATTTAATGCTTAGTATAAAATAAGCAAGGAATTGCTTATTATAATCAAGCTTGGAAATGCTTTTCTAGGAAAGCATTTAATGCTTAGTAGAGGAAAGCATTTAATGCTTGAAAAGAAAAGTATGCAACATGCTTTCCTCCCCATGCGGCAAGAAGCTTCCTCCCCATGCGGCTAAAATTGTTAGTAGCCATGCGGCTACTAAAATTACCACGTTACAAGAAAAGCCATGCGGCCAGCTTTAAAATTTTCATGCGGCTAAAATATTTATAATTTCATGCAGCTCTCCACTACATTATATGCATGAAATGCAAGCTGTACGTGGCAAATTATTATTAGGCCTTGCCCAATTTAATATGCTAGTTAATAAATGCTACCATGTCAGGAAGCAAACAATGTTGTCATGTCCATGCGGCTAAGCAAGATTTATGCGGCCAAAATTCAAGCTAGTAATAATTGTTTGCCAACTGAGAAGAAGTTCATGGAAATACCATGGCTTCTCCACACCACCAAACTTCCAACCAGAGTCCAGATTCGGACTTCTATAGGTCAATTTGGGATAAAATGAAATTCTCTACAACATGGAACCATCAACTAGCAAAAATATACAAGTTTGACAGATCAAAACTCCCGTAAACCGAAAATACCACAAGGCTAGATTTATAAGAATTTAACCATGGAAATGAAAAATGCTAAGAACTAAAGTTGATTAAAAACACATGAGGAAGAAAATGGAACAATAAAATTGGAGTTCTTCCATGAAGCAAGTTGCACTTGCCTAAGCTCTTTCTCTCCTGGTAGGTGAAGATTAAAGATGGAGTGGTAGGTGAAGAGTAAAGATGGAGAAGAAGAAATGAGTAATGAGTAATAATGGAAGAGAGAGAGGGGATTGATATTTATGGTGGGAGTGGTGGTAGGTGGGAGTGGTCCTCCACATAAAACCAAACCAAGCCAAATCCACTAAACCGAACCAAACCAAGCCAATGCAATCCCATGATGAACCATGCTAATGCAACATGCAAATAAATAAACCCAAGACTAACTAATTATGACAAACCAAAAATACGAGCCCGAAATACGTACACGTATTCCCAATACGTAATACGAACTACGTGCATTACAACTCTACCCACCTTAAAAGAATTCCGTCCTCGGAATTTAATCAAGAGGCTAGAGATTGCAAGGACAAGCTATACTAAGTAATCAATCAAACAATCAATCAATCATGCAAGCAAGAATTAGAAGGCATAAGGAAGAGGGAAGACATCCTAATAGGAACCTCTCTGCCGGTTCTGGATCTGAGCTTGGACCTGGGCATACTACTGGGGTCGCTGTGGCTGGAATACTTGGTCTGTGAGGTGGCAACGGCCTCAGAGGCTGGTACTGCTGTTGCACTGGTGCTGGTGTTGGTCCCCTTACCGAAGGACTAGTCTGGGCCGATGAGGAGGAACCGGCTCTATTCGGACAGGACCCTATCTTGTGGTCCGGTGCCCCACAAGCCAAACACAATCCCTGCGCTCTGCGATATTCTGAAACAACGTGTCCTGGCTTCCCACAATGAGTGCAGCCTATTACGGAAGACTGCTTCTGCTTCTGCTGCTGAGGGGACGTGACCGACGTCACTGAGGCCGCCTGCCTCGGAGTTCCAATTGTCAAGGCCCTGACTGCCGGGGATGGTGCTGACGACTGGGCCATCTGACCGTGAGATCGCTTCCGACCTCCGGTCCTGTCCACTATCCTGTAGGAGGTATCATGCCTCCTAGCTGCCCTCAACGCTGCATCAAAAGTCTGATGCTCAAACTGTTCCACTGCCAACAAAATCTCGAGATGGAGCCCCTGCTGGAACTGCTGGGATCTGTCGAACTCGGTCGCCACCAGGATGGGAGCAAACCTACTAAGCCTGAAAAACTTGGCTGCATATCCATCGACCGTCCATCCCATCTGCTTCAAATTGGTGAACTTGGTTTGTAGATCGTACCGAGCCACCGCATCGAAGTACTTCGTCTGGAATCTCTCTGAATACGGCCTATGAGATAGGGGCCACTAATCCATCGGCCTGCGTCGCCCACCAGCTGCGGACAAGATCTAGTAACTGCAGGCGCACCACGGCCACCTTCTCTTCTGGGGTCCTAGCTGCTTCTAGAATCACTTCGGTGTCCTGAAGCCACGCGTCAGCAACGATAGCATCTTCACTGCCATCGAAGAACGGAGGGTTCAGGCGCTTGAAACTGTTCGCTGTACTGTTCCCATGACGACCGCCACTATTCAGAGCATCTTCTACTGCCTGGTGCAAGACATCACCTCTACGATCCTGGGAAGCTAACAAGGTCCTGATGAGACCCACCAAAGTGACATCATCAGGCTCTGCAGGCTGGACGGGCTGAACTGGTGGCTCGGGATCCCCAGTAGGCATGACTCGGGAGGCTGCTCCTGAGTGCTGGGCCAGATCTCCGGGTTGCTGCTGGTCCACAGGAAGCGCTTCGCCCTGCTGATCGGCAGGTCCAGGTTCAATACCGCTGAAGAAGACGACATAGGAACAATAAAGAAGGACTAGGACAGATCAACGATTACAAGCATGTGATCAGGACAAGAATTTCAAGAGTCAAAAGGATACGAGCAGAGATTAAGGGCGAGTACTGAGTGAGACATCTATTCGGTAAACGCTCACGTATCTTGATTTACAAGACCTGTATGGGCCACCACTTAAACCATATCACGTCTCAGAACCAGAACACTGGAGAGCGGGGGCAGACATAGCCAGCTACGTATAATGAAATGGGATCCACTCCACTATACGGTCACGGCTGTCTAGATATATGAGGGTTTATCTACAATCCATTAGTCTCTTATGGTCAATGACAAGCCTAGTGTCTCAATCACAAGCAAGTAAGTAAATGTTACAAGATGTAAGATCACCAATATACAATAGTAAGGCGTCCCAAACATTACATATTCAGGTGACCATGAAGCTAGTCGTTACAAAATGTGAAGACTAGCAAGAGTTTCGTCATACATGATCAACCCTAGGTTGCCAATCATGTCACAGCCCGTTGGCAGACAGTAAGTAAAAATGTACATGAGCTAACACTTGTTCGACGGCTAAACGCCTCAAAAGAATAATTTTATAATAGAGTGGGAGAGCAAAAATAAACCCACTCGTTGCCAGGATTCCGTCTAGTGGTCACCATATGGCTGGAGATTCGGTAGATCCTCTGGAGCTGCTATGGTATCTGGCCATACAAAACCAGCTGGGTCAGACCCCAGAAAGAGCAAGTGCCACAAAGGAGGCTTCACTTAGGAACTAAAACCAGCAATAGTACAAGAGTATAATTACAAATAAAAGGCAGTAATAAAAGAGAAACATGGCAGGTGATATACGATGAGATAACCATGGGACTATTCAGATAACCAGGTTACAACCCGTAAACCAAACAAGGACCGGGGTTGTAACCCTTCGTCTGAACAGAACATGGTTTCTCCCACCATTTATCGGCAAGATAAAAAAGAAAAACATGTCATGTAACAATCTTGTACAGGATCAAGACAAGACTAGACTGATTATACCGCATCCAATCAATCACGGCCAAGCAATAAGTACGGCTTGATACTTTAACTAACTAGGGTTATCACAGGCCTAGTTACTAACAAGATGCAGCGAGATTATTCCACAGCCACAAGCCCTGCAGACCATTCAAGTCATCCAGGTCGAATATTAGTACAATAAGGGTACAACACATGACAGTGTGCTAGAAATATACCCTACTCGTCGACAGGCTACAAATCCCAAGTGGGGCGCCCAGATAACGGGATTGCCTGTAGCTGGAAAATCTCTTCTTGACTACTGAATTATTCTAGTTAGCCTTAGTCAATTTCAGTGGGTACCCCCGACCGTGGTACTCAGGGGTCCCCGTCCTAGACATGATACAAGACAAGACGGATTTATTTGTACAAGCACAATCGCCCACGGTATTCAGGCCATTCAATCTTGTCAAGTCGTGTTAGCCGTCAACAGTAATTTGAGATATATATATATATATATATATATATATATATCATGTCATGTCCACTATCAGGAGTGCGCTACGTCGGGCCACTATCAAGTCATGTTTATCATGTCAAGTTTATCATGTCAAGAGTGTGCCACGGCGGGCAACTATCAAGAATTATCATGTCAAGTTATCACATCAAATTTGTCAAGTCAAGTTATCTTGTCAGGAGTACACCACGGCGGGTCACTATCAAGAATTATCATGTCAAGTTATCACGTCAAATTTGTCAAGTCAAGTTATCTTGTCAGGAGTGCACCACGGGGGTCACTATCAAGTCATGCCATTTATCAAGGACGAGAGAAACTTGCACAATTAAATGATAATTATTAATAATATTATATATTCTTGAAGTCAAGGAGAAACTCTACAACTTTCATGTTGGGAGTGGGAAGAAATTCTGATCACAATTCAAGCAAATAAAACATTAAACAATCAAAGTGGACCCCATGCGGCCCAAAAGTGGGAGAACGTACATGCGGTCAAAGAGAGTGGAAAGCCACCCATGCGGCCAACCAAAGCTTATGCGGCCAGAAAATAACTGAAGGGTCCATGCGGCCAGCAAGAAATATTCATGCAACCAGAAAAGACAAGGAGAGAGGAACCCGCAATAAATTGCAAGCTTCCACTCTAGCAAAAGAAAAGGGCACGTGGTCACTCAAATAATGCATGCGGCCAAGAATATTAGGCATGCAAGCAAGGCTTGCATGCATGCGAATTGAATATATCATGGCAGCAAGCCATATGCGGCTCACTAATATTCATGCGGCTACAAGAATTGGCTATGTATGCAAGTAATACTAACAATACATGGCTACGTAGAGCACTAATTATTTAATGCTTGGGAATGCAAGCTAAAAGCATGCAAAGTTGATACTTAATTGTCCCTGTATTAATATAATGCAAGCCATATGAGTTACAATGCAAGCATGCATTAATAATAAAAATTAAATCTAAGATGGCATGCGGCTGAGCCTTAGCTCCCATGTGGCCATAAGTTCCATATGCGGCTACAAGGTAGTACATTAATTGCTAAGGCTTATATTTATGTATTAGCTAATGCATGCATTAATGATTGAAAAGCCATGCATGCGGCCACTAGTACATCAGCATGAAATGTTTATAGGCCATGCGGCCATTAGTACATAAGCATACAAATGCTTATATATAAGCATTCATCAAATATAGCCTGCAAGCTAAATGCTTGCTCAGGCCTTATAAATATTACCAAGTCCATGCAACATTTAATGCCATTAATATAAGTAGGGAAATGCTTTCAATCCAAAGGGAATTTAATGCTTATTATATTAAAGCATGGAATGCTTCAACTCCAGAGCATTTAATGCTTAGTATAAAATAAGCATGGAATTGCTTATTATAATCAAGCATGGAAATGCTTTTCTAGGAAAGCATTTAATGCTTGGTAGAGGAAAGCATTAATGCTTGATAAAAGAAAAGTATGCAACATGCTTTCCTCCCCATGCGGCTAAAATTGTTAGTAGCCATACGGCTACTAAAATTACCACGTTACAAGAAAAGCCATGCGGCCAGCTTTAAAATTTTATGCGGCTAAAACATTTATAATTTCATGCGGCTCTCCACTACATTATATGCATGAAATACAAGCTGTACGTGGCAAATTATATTAGGCCTTGCCTAATTTAATATGCTGGTTAATAAATGCTACCATGTCAGGAAGCAAACAATGTTGTCATGTCCATGCGGCTAAGCAAGATTCATGCGGCCAAAATGCAAGCTAGTAATAATTGTTTGCCAACTGAGAAGAAGTTCATGGAAAATCCCATGGCTTCTCTACACCATCAAACTTCCAACCGGAGTCCAGATTCGGACTTCCATAGGTCAATTTGGGGTAGAATGAAATTCTTTACAACATGGAACCATCAACTAGCAAAAATATGCAAGTTTGACAGATCAAAACTCCCGAAAACCGAAAATACCACAAGGCTAGATTTACAAGAATTTAACCATGGAAATAAAAAATGCTAAGAACTAAAGTTGATTAAAAACACATGAGGAAGAAAATGGAACAATAAAATTGGAGTTCTTCCATGAAGCAAGTTGCACTTGCCTAAGCTCTCCCTTTCCTGGTAGGTGAAGAGTAAAGATGGAGAGAAGAAGAAATGAGTAATGAGTAATAATGGAAGAGAGAGAGTAGGATTGATATTTATGGTGGGAGTGGTCCTCCACATAAAACCAAACCAAGCCAAACCCACTAAACCGAACCAAACCAAGCCAATGCAATCCCATGATGAACCATGCTAATGCAACATGCAAAAAAAAAATAAACCCAAGGCTATCTAATTATGACAAACCAAAAATACGAGCCCGAAATACGTACACGTATTCCCAATACGTAATACGAACTACGGGCATTACAGAGGTAGGAACAAGTCTAGAAACCAATAGATATAGGGCTACGAGTGTATGGAACAAAGAAGAGGATAACTAAGTATTAGCATAGGCAAGAGGTTAGAGTTCTAGAAGACCACAGTTAACATAAAACCAGGAAAGTCAGTTAAAGAGGTTATTTTAATATCATATGGGCATCGTAGAGTATCTAGTAGGTAAAGGATAATCTAAACCATAGGTTGTGCACATATGTAGGTGTGTTAAGAGTATCAGTGATTAAGTGGTACCTTGGTAGTAAGGAAATCTGGTGTAGACAGTAATAGGTATACATGTTGTATGATAAGGGACTCTAGGACAGGGTAGGTAGGCCAATGGGTCTATATTCCAAGACCTGTTATGGATATACATATACTTGTAAGCAAGTTTCAACATATAGGTAACCACTATAGTAGTCATTAAATCAATAAGGGAAAGTGAGGGTACCAAGCATGCATTAAGGGTGAGAGTGTAGGTAGGATTTACCAAAAACGAATCACATTATAATGAGTTCTGCTTACTAAGAGTTTTTTTATAGGTAAAAAGTTAACATTGAATCGTTATTATAACGACTAATTGCACTAGCCGAAGTCAATGGGGGTCCTTTTGAACCTATATGAGAAGAAAACCAAAATAGGGTAGAATGACCTAGAAACCTAACAAAACAAATAGATAGATTTGTTTTAATTATGTATTGATTCTATTAATTTATAAATAGGTGCTTTGGACTCTGACTCAGAACTTGAACCGTAACCGCAGCTCAGGACCACAGGCAAGTATACCTTGCCTTTCTTTACAGTTTTATTTACATGCTTATTCCTTTCATTATCATGTTTCTTCTGATTAATTGCTGACATGTGTTTTCTCATATCATGTATACTTGTTTAGTTTTCTCATTGATATATAGTCCTTGTTCACGCTGGCCTTGTAGTTTAAATTGGACCTCTTTCTCACATGTGCTTGCTTGAGTCGTATCGTAGAATGAGTGCGTTATAACTGAACTGCTATACCTTGTTTTTGATTTTCTTAACTTGTGAGTCCAAACTAGGGGTGAGGGTTGACTGTTTGAAATCACCTGCGAGTCCACACTAGGGACGAGGGTTAATTTCCTTGAACTAACCTGCGAGTCTATACTAGGGGCGAGGGTTAGTTATTTGTTCAATCCTGCGAGTCCACGCTAGGGGCGAGGGTTTGAATATCAGTTTGATTTCTGGCCATGTGGTCACCTGTTTTCTTTCCGGCAGTTCATTTATGCGTAGTTGTTCATATTCATATTTCTTTGTTACTTTTCATCTGTTTCTTCTTGCTTATTCTTTATGCATGATAAATTGTTAGATAGGCATGTTTCATGTATCGTGATAGTCCCTGAGGACCTAGTGATCTCTCCAGGTTTAGTCGAAGTTGATCCAAGTACAGGTGAGCAGGTGTATGAGCCACGTCACGGTATCACTATAGTTGATGATGCTATTGATGCTTAGCATAGTTGGACCTTGATATTTTATTTTTTTGTCTCTATTTTATTTACGTCTACTGGTAGTGGATTTGTATCCAACGGACATGACTTGAAATCTTGATAACTTGAAACTTTATTTTATATTATTCTCCACTATTCAGTTCTTTAGTATTTATTTGTTACTTATTGGAGTTGGTTGTATCTTTTACTTTTGAGTATGAGACATAGACTGCCATGTTAGTTCTAGATTTCTGTGACTTGTGTATACTAAACAGCGTTCTACTGATGACACTACAGCGTAGGCTGGCTTAGACACGCACTCGTATTTCGAAAAGTGGGTATGGGTCGTGACAGTTCTTTTGTTAGTAGCCGAAGCACATAGACCGTCATGGTGCGTGGTCTAACTCATGTACTTGTTTGGTTGTTGGATTGGGCTATTGTACTATAATAGGCTATGGACCAAAGTTGTAAAGTAGAAGCCATTAACCTGACCGTGAGTTTAGGATGTATTATATCATGGAGAAATTAAGGTACCCTTTGAAATTATTTGGTTGTAAAGGTGTCGAATTGTTTAAATGATATAGTAAAACCTATAACCTATGTCCCATGTCCTATTTTATTGCTTAGGTTTTGTTTCATTCATATGTGCTTTCTTTTTTTTACTGTAGGACCATTGAGCACCTCCAGAGGGGGTGAATAAAGTGCGTATGTGCAGTAGGAAAAATCACCACTTAATAATATTTATGTATGCAGCAGTAATCAAATTAGTATGAAGCAGGTAGTATATAAGTAAATACGTAAATTAAATGAGTAGAGAAGTACAAATGCAAATACTGAGGTTTATACTGGTTTCCCTCTGAGCGGACTAGTCCACCCTCGAGTACTCTAGATCAATATTTAATCTACTATTTGAAATAGCAGTTACACAAGGTGCTTGAATCCGAAGGGAACGTCGGCTTCTCACAACCTCGTGCTTTTATCCGAAGGGCACGACGACTTGAACCACGAGCTTTCATACGAATGACTCGCAACTTCACAACGACAAGTCTAGATACAATACCTTGAAATCCAAGCTTTTACAACTCGACCAGACTTCTAAAATTGAGACCACACTGGCATATAGTGTAGGAACATTGAGCACCTCTAGAGGAAGGATGAATAGAGTGTATGCGTGTGCAACAAAAAATATTACCAATTAAAAATTTATATACTATGGCAAGTAAAAACAAATAATACGACTGTAAATAACTTGCAGTAAAGTAAGAGTTAAGAAGATCAAACTCAGTGACACTACGATATACACTGGTTTTCCTCTAAGAGGACTACTCCATTCTAGAGTACTCCTGCTCGATGTTAGTCCACAATGGCACAAGCTTTAACTGAGTACTTGTAACTCTTATAATATCGTGCTTGGGGACAAGTGCACGACCGACTTCACAATACTGTACTTGGAGACGAGTGCATGACCGACTCCAGAATGCAATTTGAAAACTGGAACCTTTTTGAATATAGCCTCCGATACAACTCTTCAACACCAAACTCTAGAATAAACAGAAACTGTACTAGCTTGGCTAAGAGTAGTATAGGCTTGATTTGAAAGTATAGCTCATAGAAAACACTTATAAATGAATAGTGAAGAGAAGATTGAATGAATGAGTGATTTGGAAATATGAAAGTGCTTCTCTATTTATAGTATTTTTGTAGAACGAATTCGGACAGAGTTCAGGCAAAGTTCGGATGCAAAAATCTCGTATTCAAACGTTGGATATAGATATCTAGGAAGACTAATACTATTTGAACTAACCATGACCGAACTCGGGTAGAAGTTTGTGGATAGAAAGGCTATATATTTGAGGATTGAGAAATAGCTAAGCCAGTACCAATCCTGATCAACCTTACATAATTTTTCTAGACTCAATAAAAGAAAAAAATACTTAATAAATATGTAAAACTTGTTCTTGATTCCATTACGTGTGGTTCTTGATGACAACAAGACTTTTGTAGCTTGTAGTAGTAGTAGGTATAGTCTTGAAACCTGTAAACCTGTAGCAGTATGTATATTTTGCGTATCGACTGACGTTTGATTATCAAAATCATGTGTGATCATGTCTAATGGGCCAACAATATCTTCCATTTTAATAATTGACAAACTTTGAGTCTATACCAAAATATAACGAATATAATATTAAACTTTAAATTTTATTCCTGACTTGTCTGAAGAAATCTTTGAAAAGTTTATTTTAGTATTTGCTTTTCTCCCCCTTTGTTATGTACTCAAAATACGGCTCCTCCGTAATTTATGAATCGAACTTTAACAAAGAAAAATAGTATAATACCAAATAGTGATATAACAAGCCAACAGCTCAAGTATTATACGTAACTATCAATAGTAGTAAAAAAAATCAGCAGTAAATGAAAGCTAACAACTCATATAAATAAAAATGCCATTACAACTGAGAGGTATAAAGTGCATAATATAAAAATTACTACAGAGAATCAAGTCCAAAAGCATAAAAAACATAATAAGTGTTACTACATCATCATCATTCAGACAGATAGATAGATCCACAAAACATACTAGACCAAAACATCTGATGAAATCAACTATCAGCATCACCAGTAGGATCAACAGACGGAGCAACAGCAAGAGGCTCGGTCAGATCAAAATAAGCAGTCATCGGGTCAAAATAAGCATATGACGGAGCATGACCAAGTCTCGTTGCATAAAAATCAGGATAATGGATAATGGTCGTCGGGAAAGTAGGATGGTGAACCATCGTCCTCTGGATGTCTGCGATAGCATTTCTCAAGACGTGAGCATGAGAAATATGGCAGAACTCAGCATCACTAAAGCAAGTCAGATCGGTCTAACGCTGCTATCTATATAGAGCGAACCGCTGATAGAGCTTGTCAATGGTATGACCCGGAGCTGCAGGGGCTGGAGCGTCTACTGGGGCTGCAATTGGAGCTGGTGGAGGCGGAGGCGGAGCATCACCAGGAGGGTGAGGAAACTTCCTAGACCTAAGGAGCTCTGAAGGCATTCCAGAGATGGGACACAACTCTAAATCGATGTCAAAATGGCCCCCAGATGCATAGGATAGAGGAGGTTACGGCCTACCCTCCGATAGCTGGTCATAAAGGATACCAAAGTCCTAAAAAAATAAAAGGTAATTCCAAAGTGGATATGGTACATAGCAAATAACTTTAAGAGAGTGATCTTGCCAGTGGATCCCATCTTAGGTAGCAGATATGAAATGATAATGCGATGAAGTTCAAATTTTTTTGTTTAAGATGGCATGTGAACAACCATTTCTGGGGAACAGGATCCGGAGGACACAATACGACCTTGAAGGACTCAAGGGTCATGTCGGTAGAAAATTGAACCTTCGTAATATCGATGAGAGCACCTCCAATGTCTGGCATTAGAAAATATTCGCTCAAGTCGACAGAGTTGAGTTCAAAATCCTTGCTGCTGACAGATGAATGAATACAGCCGTCTGCTTCTTGCATGTTGTAATAAAATATGCGGACTGTATTGTCATGAATTGGATGGAAAATCTCTAGAAATTTATGAAGTCCTAGGGTCTAAAAAGTGATTGCATATTCTGAGAAAATGGTAAAGTTTATCGTTTTACCCGGGCAAATTTCTCGACAACAAAAATGATCGAACCAAAGGGTTGATCTCTCGGATGAAACAAAGAGTGTCGAGTCATAGTCCGCATCGTCATCGGGATGAGAGGGACCGAACACGTTGATCAGTTCATATTTTGGTGTAGAAGATGAGATAGTGTCTCTAGTTTTCTTTCACTTAAAGATTCTAGGAGCCATGAAATTGAGAAAGAAAAAGTAAGAGATATACCTCAACGGAGATCATAATCGGTAGAGAACGCCTTCTTAGAGGCTTAGATCCAAAAAAAATCAAGTTTAGAGGCTTGGGAAGTGGTTTTCGAGAATCTAGGGTTAGGGTTTTTGAGGTTCAAGCAACTGCACTTTGGGGAAGAAGAAGAAGAATAGAAGAAAGGGGGTTCTGTTCACGCTGCTATTTATAAAAAATGTCCTTATAGAGTTCGACTCGAACTCGATCAGAACTCGATCCGAGTTCGACCCAAACTCGGTCATAACTCGGTTTGAGTTCGGTCTGAGTTTGGCCACATGTATTTTAGGTCATATTTGAGTAATAAATTATAAAAATAGACAATAAACTTGTAATTCTTTGATTTAATTAATATTCATTACCTTGGGTTAGTTGTAGGGGTCGGATCCCAGCTAGCGATAGTCCGAAGACACTTGACACCGTGTTGCTTAGGCATTTACGCCTTGTTGACAGAAGAACCCTTTCGGCTTGTACCCAAAATAACTTCAATTAATAAACCACTGAATCTTAAGTTTTTAAGTATTTTTATTAATAATAACACATTACGACTCTAAAAATTCAAGTATGCCTAACTCTCGATGCACATAGTTGAAACGATCTTCGACTAGTAGTTTTGTGAATATGTCTGCCAGTTGATGATTTGTGTAAATGAATGCTAGACTGATATTTTCGTGTTGTTGGTGATCACGTAGAAAGTGGTGACATATTTCTATGTGTTTAGTACATGAATGACATACTGGAGCAGGAAAAAACTGGCACACATCAAGTAGGATATGAAAAGCACGAAAGATCATCGGCAGATACGTAGCATAGACCAATGATCATGGTTTGGTTCTCGCACTAATCATCCAGTCCATCATAGTGCGAGGGAAGTTGAATGGAACATGGAAGTGCAAGTGATAGAGTGCAGATATCTCAAGATAGAAAACTTCATCGGTTGATCCCACTTTGGGCAAGATCGAAGAGAATATAATCCAATAGAGTTCATAGAAGTAGGGGTTAAGGAATTTTGCTCTAAGCTTGTGAGGACGGGTGTTAGGGGTACACAAGTCGTCCTTGAAGCTTTCAAGAGAAGATCCATCGAAAAATTGAAACCGTCGGACATCGACGAGTTTCTTCCAAGAGTTGGGTTCCGAGATTTCTAGATAGTCGGCAAGCTCGAAGTCATCAAACGATATATCAATACCGGCAACACGGGAATAAATCTGCATGTTGTCATGAGTCAAATTGCAGTAGAGCATTTGTATGGCATTTAAATAGACAAGGGATGAAGTTGAAACAAGTTCATCTAGATTTTAAGTCATGAAATAGTGAATCATAATCTAAAAATATTGTAAAGTTGATCGGATGTCCTAAAAATATGCTACATGAGCAAAAGTCAGAAAACCACTCATTGGAAGCATCTAATGAGACAAAAAGTTGCTTATTGTAGGTATTAGGGTTTTCTGGAGGTGGTGGATTGAATAATGGATGGATAGGAGGAGGAAGAGGAGGAGGAAGGTTAGAAGATGATACTCCTTCACTTCTTCTCCTCTTTCCTCTACCAAAAAGTTTTGGTACCATTGATAATGAAAGAGAGAATTTGAAAGAGAGGAGAAAAAAGAGTTATACCTCACACAAATGGTTGAAAATGAAATAGATCCTTCGAAATTCCTTAGATCTTGAGTTTGGATGGAGAAAGCCCTAAAGATATGGGTTTTCTAGGGTAAGGGTTTGAGAGAAAAGAGTCTTGAGGGAGGTAGAAGAAGATGAAAGTAAAGAGAAAGGGGTTTTTCGGGTTTAAGAAGGTTGGGGCCAGCAGGTCGGGTGAAATCCTGGCCGTCGGATCAAAAAATTAAATGGCTGGGAGCAACTGGAGGTTCTATGCGCAGGCACACAAAGTTCGGCCCGAACTCTGTGTGGGGCAGATTCAGCCCGAACTCTGCCTGTCTATTCCAGAACACATAAAAGGCAATGGTTGAATAAGAAAAAGTCTTGAATTTGAAAGTTTTAGTGATATAAGTCATAAAAACGATGTAGCCATCTAATAAATGATCGTTTAAGACAGCGATCATTACAGTAAAACTGTCTTGGGGTAGCTATAGGGGTCGGATCCCAGCTAGCGGTAATCTGAAGACTAGTATACCGTGTCGCTTAGGCTTTTACGCCTTGTTGTCAGAAGGGCCCTTTCGACTTGAACCTAAAGTTGAGTCATTATAAATGATGTATGTCATAACCGCTATTTACGAAGGTACATATTATTGTATGACGGTTTCATCCAATATTCCTAACTACATACAAAGGAAATGGAAGCGCTCTTCGGCTAGTAGTTTAGTAAAGAAGTCTACTAGCTGATGTTCGGTATCAATAAACTCAAAGTTAATAGTGTCGTACTATCGATGATCACGCAAGAAATGATATCTAATCTCTATATGCTTTGTGCGTGAGTGACATCCTAGGTTCTTGGTCAAGCTTATAGCACTAGTGTTATCATAGAAAATAGGTATGTGCATGAAAGATAAGTTATAGTCTTTAAGAGTTTGCTTCATCCACAGAATTTGTGCACAATAATGACCTGCTACAATATACTTAGCTTCTGCTGTGGATAATACGACAGAATTATGCTTCTTGCTAAACCATGAGACTAAAGCCTTTCCTAACAAATGACACATGCCACTGGTACTCTTACGGTCGACTTTGTATCCCGCAAAATCAGCATCGAAATATCCGATTAAGTCAAAGAAATTGGTTTTAGGATACCACAAGCCTACTGTAATCGTTCCTTTATGATATCTAAAGATACGCTTAACAGCGGTCATGTGTGATTCTTTAGGATTTGCTTGATATCTAGCACATAACCAAACACTAAACATAACATCGGAATGACTAGCAGTTAAATACAATAGACTACCGATTATACCTTGATACTTACGATGATCGACCGGTTTACCTCTTTCATCAGGTTCCAGCTTTGTTGTAGTAGCCATAGGAGTGCTGATAGGTTTGATGTTTTCAAGCTCAAACTTTTTCAGCATGTCCTTTGTATACTTCGACAGGCTAATGAAGACGCCTTGCGAGTATTGTTTGATTTGCAGTCCAAGAAAGTAGTTGATCTCCCCCATCATGCTTATCTCAAACTCGTTCTGCGTGCACTTGGCAAACTCTTTGCATAGATCCTCATTAGTAGACCCAAATAGATATCATCTACATAAATTTGTACTAACAAAACAATGTCATCAAGGAATTTTATGAAAAGTTTAGTGTCAATTTTTCTCTTTTAAAAAACCTTTATCACGTAAGAAAGTACTAAGGCGTTCATACCAAGCTCGATGAGCTTGTTTGAGGCCGTAAAGAGCTTTCTTAAGTTTAAAAATATGGTCAAGAAATTTATGATTTTTAAAACTAGGGGGTTGCTTGACAAAAACTTCTTCTTTAATAAAACCATTTAGAAAAGCACTTTTCACATCCATTTGAAAAGTTTAAAGTTTTGGAAATTTGCAAAGGCGCAAAGCATCTGAATAGATTCAAGTCGTGCAACAGGAGCATACGTCTCATCGTCCTCCTCTTGGTTGTATCATTGTGCTACGAGACAAGCCTTGTTGTGAGTGACCAAACCGTCCTCATTAACTTTGTTGCAAAAAATCTATTTAGTACCAATAATTGAATGATCAACAGGTCTAGGAACAAGTTCCCAAACCTGATTTCATTCAAATTGGTTGAGTTCTTCTTGCATTACAAATATCCAAAATTCATCGTTAAAAGCTTTTAAAATATTTTTAGATTCAATTTAAGAAATAAAAGCAGTACTAGCAATAGAATCTCTCAAAGAAGATCGAGTAGTTACCCCTTTCGATACCTTACCTATTACCAAGTTTTCTGGATACGAAAGTTTGAATTAGAACTTCTTTGGTAAGCCTTCCAGAGAGTTTGTTTCGGATGGTGTATCCACATGGGTAAAGGTTGCTGGATCATCATCATCGAAAATGATAGCTGTACTACTGTCCTCATCAAAAGTTACGTTAGTAGACTCTTCAAGAATTATGGAGCAGTTGTTGAATACTCTATATCCCTTACTATTGGCAACATAACCAAGAAGAATACCTTCGTCAGCTTTGGCATCGAATTTTCCCATGTTGTCTTTGGTATTCACGATAAAACAGTGACAACCAAACACTCGAAAGTAAGAAACATTTGGAGTTCTACCAAAACTCAGGCTCATTGGGTATTTTTTTCAAAATCGGTGGAATCAAAACCCTATTCAAATATGGCACGCTGTGTTGACAACTTCTGCCCAAAAATATTTTGGAAGAGAAAATTGGTTCAACATGAATCTAGCCATATCGCCAAGAGTCCTATTCTTTCGCTCCACAACACCATTTTGTTGAGGAGTTCTAGGACAAGAAAACTCATGATTAATGCCATTTAAAACATAAAACTTTTCAAAATCAAAATTTTTGAATTCGCCACCATGATCACTTCGGATAAGAGTGATCATGTAGGCTTTTTCGTTTTGGACCTTTTTAGCAAAAACATTGAAAACTGAAATGGTATCATTTTTATTTGCGAGAAAGAAAACCCAAGTAAATCTTAAAAAGTCATCAACAATAACAAAAGCATAGAGTTTCCCGCCAAGACTGGCTATAATATAGGACCAAATAGATCCATATAAAGTAATTGTAATGGTCGGGTGGTACTTACAGTGTTTATGGATTTAAATGAAGATTTGGTAGCCTTATTCTTTTCACATTCGGCCCATACCGTGTCTTTCTTGAATATGATGTCTGGCAGGCCTCTTACTAGATTTATGGTTGATAATCTGGATATGGTATCCATGTTGGCATGACTAAGGTGCTGGTGCCATAATAGCCTTTCGTCTTTGTGGGCATAGAGGCATCATCCGGCATTTTTAGTATCTCTAGATAGATAGAATATATATATATATATATATATATATATATATATATATTATCTTCTCTTATCCCTTCAAAAGCGATGTCTCCAGTTGATCTATCATAGATACAACATTTAGTTTTCCCAAAGTTAATATCATATCCGTGATCAACAAGATGACTAATGCTGAGCAAGTTATATTTTAACTCGGTTACTAGACATACATCCTTAATAACGGGAGAAAGAGAATAACCAATTGTACCGTTACCTATGATATAGCCTTTCAGATTATTGTCGAAGGATGCATATCCTTCCCTTTTTATCGATAGTGTTGCAAATAGATTAGCATCTCCAGTCATATGTCACGAGCACCTACTATCGAGAATCCATTTGCTTCTAGTTTGAGAAGGAAGGTCCACATATGCCATGAGTAGATATGACCTTTGGTACCTATATTCTTTTGGGTCATGAAAAGTTAGTCTTCGGTACCCATGCATATAGATTGATATCAACTAGTTTTCTAAATCTACACTACGATGATATGTGTCAGTGTAAACCATAATAAGTGCAGGTAGCATGCATATTGGTATTGGGTGCCGGAAGATAGTTGTGTCTATATGTGGGTGTAGGACGATGATAGCTATGTGTAGCAGTAGGATGATTGTAGTCAGTGTGTGTAGTAGCATGATGATAATGGTGATTGTGTACAGCAAGATGATGATAGAATTTACTTGTGTGTGTTTTTCGTGCTTCATGTGAGTAAGTGTACATAAAGGCATGATTTTGAGTAGTATGAGGATGTGTTCTTGTGGTGACGTGCTCTCTTGTGTTGAGCCGTCTCATGTTTGTAAGTGTTGTGACTGTGAGACTGAGTTTGAGGTTGAATCACCTGCTTGTCCAGTCTAATCTCTAATTTCTTAGAGGCAATATGCAACTCATCATATTTAGTAGTAAGGCCATGTATTCTAGCAGTAGCAATCTTGTATTTGTTTTTTTCTTCAGCAAGATCTTTATTTAAAGTAGTGATATCATGTGTTTACTTCTCAATAAGAGATTCGACATCGTGTAAGTTTAATTTAAGCTTAGATACCTCCTCAGTGCTTTCTGTGGGTATAATGTTTCTAACATTCTCAAGTAAGCAAGAAAGTCTATGGATCTCGACTTCATGGGTCTTGATCTTTTCCTTAGCATGCTTATATTTACTAATAACCTTTTTGTGGTCTTCAAGAAGATCACTACAGGCGTCACCCAGTACATCAAAGGAGAAATCTTCAAAAGATTCATTTTCCTTGTCCGAAGTTGCCATTAGGCAGACGTTTGCAGTATCCTACGGAGAGTCTTCTTCTTTGTCTGAATCGCTGGCCTCGCTTTCGTACCCTATGCTAGTATTGGCATACTTCTTTGAGGTTGCCCCTTTGTACGATTTTTCGTATCTGCTTCCTTTCTTTGCTATTGAACAATCTTTTCTTATGTGTCCCGTCTTCTTACATCCGAAGCAGGTGGGTTCTTCCTTATCGTCTTTTTGTTTCTTCTTCCTTCGGTTGAAGCATAGGAACTTCTTAAAATTTTGAACCATGAGTGCTTGATCGTCACCTTCGAAATCATCGTCATCTATTTCCTTTGTGATGGTTCTTTGGCGATGAGCTCTTAAGGCAATTTTCTTTTCTTTTGGGGCCGTTTCTTCAAAATCTTTGAGGTCGAGCTCATGTGTCATTAGCTTGCCCATCAGAGTTTCTAGTAATATAGCCGTAAGATCATTCTCTTCGATAATCGTTGTGACCTTGGGGTTCCAGATCTTCGACAATCCTTTTACCACTTTGCATATCTTCTCATGGTTGGAATATGCTTTGCCAAGGAAAGATAGAGGGTTGATGAGGTCGAGGAATCTGGTGAACATTTGAGTAATTGTCTCATTTGGCTTCATTTTGAATGCCTCATATTCTTGTGTCAGACAACTAATTTTTTATTCTTTAACCTGTGTGGTTCCTTCACGAGTCACCTGTAAAAGATTCTATACTTCATGTGAGGTGGAGCATATAGAGACCATGTTGAATTCAGTCCTGTCTATTGCATAAAAAGAGCATTAATAGCCTTAGCATCTAGACTTACCTGTTTCTTTTCCTGATCAGAATATTTGTCGTAGGATTTTTCAGCAATAGTTACCTCGACAACTATTCTGGCAGGCTTTTTTAACCTTTCGTGACGATAGTCCATAGATCAAAGTCTAGAGACTTAAGATAAAAACTCATCCTAGTCTTCCAATAGGTGTAGTTGGTTCCGTCAAATAAGGGTGGCCTATTTATGGACTGTCCTTCACCATAGTTGGGAAATGTAGGTTGTGTGGTTTCTATGGATCATCTCTTAGGATGTTAGTCCGATATAAGAGAATAAAGCTCTGATATCGATTGAAGTACGTGTAGGCAACTCTAGAGGGAGGGTGAATAGAGTATGTGTTGATAATAGCCAATTAAAAATAACTCTAGTAAAGTTCACCCAACAGAAATAATAATCAGAGTATAAGTGCAGAATATAAATAAAGATCAGAGAAGCATACGCAGACACAACAGTTTTTAACCTAGTTTCCCTCGTGGAGGACTAGTCCAGGCCTGAGAAATCTAGCTCAGGATTGAAATCCACTATTTGTGAAATAGCGTACAACCACGTGCCTTTAGTCAAAAGAGCACGCCAACTTCTTATAGATTCGCAGATGGCGAGACATGGAATTGTCCAAGTGTCTTCTTTTGAAACTCTTGCACACAAACTTCTAGTTGACTCGCACTGAGCACCTTGGGGGATTGGAAAGTTTTATGGCTAGTTAGATGAGAAGAATAAGCTCTTGAATGTATAGGCTATAGGAGAAGAGAAGGTGAAAAGATTGGATGATTGAAAATGAGAGAAATCAAGGCCTATATATACTAGTCCAGAGAGGCAGAGTTCGGCCAGAACTCTGTCCCAAATATTCAAATTTATGGCCATTGGACAACTAGAAACCAGCCAACCCTAAAAATCAAGTCATAAAATTAAGGGGCAGAGTTCGACCCGAACTCTGTGTGGGGCAGAGTTCGGCCCGAACTCTGTCTCCTTGGGGACAGAATGTTCAATGGGCTGTTTGGGTTTGGCAAGTTTTTAGACTTTTGCTTGTGGAGCTTTGGGTGTAAAGTCTAGGGTTGAGATACTCAGTGTGACTCAACTTACAATAGCCTAGATTCAATAAAAAGTAAAATACAGACTCAGAGAATAAGTAAACAACAGCATGTCATAGCAATCATCGATGATGTTCATCTTGACCTGATGTGTGGTGATTATCTGTTTTTGGAGCTTTGATGTAGCTTGATGTGTCTAGTTGGATCATAATAGATATCGTCTTGTTAATTATCAAGATTAGGTTGACTACGATCCAGTTTGGGTCAACGGCAAATAGTCTACACTGCATTCTCTATTCATGCCATGTATCAGAACATGTGATACACGACATGCTAATTAATTAAGACCTGCATTAGGATAGGTTCTGTAACCCCCTTTTTCTGCATCCACTACATACTACATTCCCTAAAAGTGTACAGTTAAGTATCATTCAGTTCAGCCATCACTTTTAATCTCTGTCCCATCCTTCCTTTCCTATTTTACAATTTGATGTATAGTTCAGATTTTAGTATCGGTTGTAAGGAAGAGATGGGGAGACTTTTATACTATTTGTAGCAGCAGTAGATGGAATGGCTTTGAAGTTTGAGAGAGATAGAAGGCAGGACACTAGGTTCAGGAGTAGGCAGGAAGGGGGGTCTCTGATACTTAGATGGGAGCATGAGACATGTGGGTGTGTTATTAGATATGGTGGATGAGATGTCCTGCATCAATGTATGGTTCTGAACATTTGGAAATCAGATGATATAGCAGTAAGGACTGCTAGTAATGTAAGGATGCATATATGTAACAGCGAAAAGGGTAAAATATTGGGGTTATGTGTAATATTGAGGGCATATCATTGGGTTTATGTGATGGGATATATGATATAAGGTTTAGATTATACCTTATATATATTCATTATATATTTATTGAGTCTTACCTTATAGGTATTCATATTTGGGGTTGAAGGTTAGGTAGAGTCGTAGAGTATGGAATTGTATATCAATGCCTTATATATATATGTATGGGGGTTATATCATAGAATTGGGATAGGGTTAATGTTAGATTGTGTAAATATATGTAATGTCCTATATGTATATGATATAGGTATTTGTGTTATACCTTAGTACATGTGTTAAAGTTAAGTTAGAGATTGAGTCTAGTTAATGTAGAATTGACTAGATGGTTAACCCCAAAAATAGCCTAACTGTCCAACTTAGACTAGACTAGCTAAGATCTAGATTTGACCATTGACTTGAGTTGACATAGTTGAGTTTGGGTTGACTTTTGACCTAGATAGACCTAGTGGCATTTGGACTGCATTGTTTAATTCTAATATTCAATATTGAACACATTATTACCTGTATCTCCCATAATAGGACACTGTGACTCCAGTTTGGACATTGATATACCTTAGTTGCTCATGGTATCAGGCGAGTACATTCTCTGATAGTTCTTTCATTTATTTGATGATTACTGTGATTCGGTTCTAGTATAGTTCTATTTGATTCTCTGTCACAACACGCATTGGTATTTTGGATTCACCTACTCGCAATACATATATTTTGACTCGTCTAGCCTCTATTACTCGAACCACTCACAAGAACCATCTACTCGAAATACCTACAAGTACTAAATGTTCAAATTATACAAGTATTATTACTACAAGCAAGATGTCGTCACTGCTGGGCCCGGTATACGACTTGCCGTATTCAACAAGAACCACCTTACAAGATAGATAGCCGTCGCCGCTTGGCCGAACGTGCGATGTGTCGTATTACAAGAAAGATAGCCGTCATCGCTTGGCTGAGCGTACGATGTGCCATATTTACTCGTCTAAATAAGAAAGATAGCGTTGCCGCTTGGCCGAGCGTTCAATGTGCCGTATTTATTCGTCTAAATAAGAAAGATAACCATCGTACACTTGCCAAATGTGCGGTGTGCCGTATTTACTTGCTATTCGTTTTCATGACAAGAACAGAATCTCAAAACACACTAGACTAGTATCATGTACTAGAATCACATTATCTCATATTTTACAGATTGGACTCGTATCATATTGTTCTAGTTTTAGTATTTCTATTTATAGTCTTTATTTCCATGCTTCCATATTTCTCTGCATTTACTTTCCTTGTTTTTGACTATTGTCCTACTTCATTACCTATCTCAAACTTTCTATGATTCATCAATATAACTGTCTATAAATGCTTTATAGTCTTTATTATTTGCATGGGATTGCTAGATGAGGTATGCTCGTTCCATACTGACTGGATATATTTTTCAGATGATTGCCCAGAGGACATGGGTCCTTCCTATTATGGATTTGAGGAGGGGATAGCTACTTTGGGTCCCGACTTTCAGGAGTGATTAAAAGACTAGTTTAGTGGACTTGTTCTAGATTTCTCTTCTTGAACTTAAATTTTAGTAAGTGGAGATTTTGATATTGTATTTGAGTTTTGTTTGAATATTATATTTAGTTGTTTGTTGAGTTTATAGTTATTTAGACTTCTGTATATCTGATCGTGCTTAGACTGTGATTGAGTATTACCATATCTTATACTTGTCTTCCATTCGGAGTTGAGATCTATGACAGGTACATTAAATCTTTTGTGTAAGTTGTTAGTTAGCGACCTAGAACAGTATTCTACCGCCGATTCTATGGTGTAGGCTGGGCGCTGTTATGTACTCGTGCCCCTACATTTGGTACGAATCGTGACACATTTTTAGTGGTGGTCCATGCAGGTCGAGATTCGTATTAGTGCGATATGTGGTAGCGCGACAATTAGTCGCACTACTGTGCGCCTGTGATAGGAAAAAAGGAATAGGCTTTAGAGGAGAGGATACTCAGTCACAGTTAGGACTACTTGAGAAGATTTCTGGGATGATCCTTGAAAATCTCATTATAAACTATCTCGAAATTCGATTCCAACTGTTTCTGTCTACTTTCCTTGTTCGTTGTTTAATTTGATTCTTGGTGTTCATTGTTGACTTAATTTTCTACCATGATAAATTTATGGGCTAGGTTGCCTCAGTTATTTTTGAATAGACGGGTATGGTTATCAGCCTTCAGAATAGATACCCTATAGGTAGTACCCTAGTATAGTTGAAGGAGATATCAGTGTGGATGTCGCATGAGTATCTTGAAGTAGAGAGGGGAGCTAGGCCACCTGTGGCACAGCACCAAGCCCAGCACCAGAGGGGCAGGGCTTTTGTGCGACGATCGAGGAGACCGATGCTATGGGTGACGTATTAGCAGGTCTGTCTTTCATGTCCTTCTTTTTCATCTTGGTGTGTGATTCCATTAGTATCTGTCTAGATTTATGTTGTGCTAGATAGTATAGTGACCCTGTCCGAGACAGTGGAATCACGACCTGTAGGACCATGATTTGCATGTTATTAGATAGAATTTTCTTGACTCTGATTGTCGGGAGTTTGACCTGGAAGAAGTACAACAATCTTAAATTTTGAGGATGAAATTTTTTCTAAGGAGGATAGATTTGTCACCACACATTCTGGAGCAAGGATATTTTGGTAATTGGTAATTTTTTTGATTTTTATTATTATTTAATTGATGAATTGTATTAGTATCTTGTTGAGTGAAACCTTAGAAATACATTGATTAGACAATAGCCATGACCAAATAAACTTGTTCGAGATTAGATAACTTAAGTGAGGATCTAATCTAGCTAGATTAACACTTAGAATCCATTTAGTGATTTAAAACATTAGCCACTTTGGGCCTTTCCCTTAAGGGGCCTTAAATTGACAAATAGGAAGCCCATTAGGCATTTTCACCCAAACCAAAACCTAGGGGCACCCCATGGCCGACTAAGACACCCTTCCCCTTACTATTTGACAAATACATAGCCTCTTTCTTCCTCTTCCATTGAAACCCTAATCCTAGTTTGTGTTCTTCCCCAAATTTACCTTCATTCCTCAAATCAAGTCCAAATTCATCCAAACCAATTGTAAATTCTTCCTCTTGGAGAGAGAAGGCCTCTATTGGCTAACTAGAAGGATTTGGAGCAATTTGGCCATTGGAGCTTGGTAGGAGATATATTCTAGGATTTGCATTAGGATTCCAACTCCCAATGGGTAAGAACATCTAAACCTCCTATAGTTTCTATTTTCTTTCATAGATGCATTCATTTAGGGTTCCCCTAGCATTAGGTTATGTTTGGTTTGATTTCGAATCCATTTGGGGTGCATATCGCAAGAGGATCAGATACGTATCTCAATTCTACGACAAAATGCCCCATAGGATGTTTTGTTCTCCAATTTCTAAAATAATTATATATTTGGATAGCTAATATAGTAGATTACATGTAAACTTGACTGAGTTTATTTTGAGATAATTTGATAGGAGTTTTTGGACACGGGGACACCCAGCCAGGAGTTACACTGTGAACAGTATATGCCCTGCTGCTATAGTCACTGTTCTCCTTCGACACACCTTGGTTTCATTACCAAGCTATTGTTTTGGGTGAGTCTAGTGACTGACACGTAGACCTAAGCTTGGCGCTTCGAGCCATGGCCATCTCGAGCCTTGGCAGCTACTGCAATGGCCACATAGTACAGTCGGGCTGAACACTTGCTTTGTACATGATGTACACCCTGCTTGCTTACCGCTTCTTCTCAGAGATTTGTGTGTCTAATATAGGAGCTAATGAAATATACTGCTCATACTTGCATCTGTCCATTGCTTGCATTGATTATTCAGCCATCTTATGTTCTGTCACTGCCATTGATGTATAGTTATGTCCCTTACCATAGCAGTAGCTATTCACTTGTCTTAGCCATTCTTCTCATTCATGGGTTGTTGCTTAGCATCAGTCCACAGCATGTGCATTGCTCAGACCTTGAAGTCGAGCCCCTTTGTTCAGTCTCGACCTGGTACCAGTCCCTAGTGGACTGTGAGCACCCTGAATTTCGGGTTAATTTTTTTTATTTTTCTGATTGAATTAGTTTAAATAAATAATTTATTCTGTTATTTATCTTTAAGTGTGCTTTTCCGTACCTTTGATATTTGGAGTGTCAGGGATGTTCAACTCTAGAAACCTTCTTCATGAGTTTTGTAGTGGACAGGATTACCTTCATTTTGGTATATAGTGTCCCACTCAAACTTGTTCCCTTGTACTCTTTTTGCTTCGCACAACTTCGGGTCGAATTAGACCATTTGATCATTAATTAATTTTCCCACTCTTTTCTTTGATCATTATTAGCACGTTACCGTGACTTTTAATTTGGGAGCACCAGACCAGTCGTTTTCTTGAAACCAACTCATCATGCATGATCTACTCGAGACGCTCTTCACCCATGACCTTCGTGTCCTACTTAGACACACCCTTTGTGCTCCGTTTGCTTCACACAACTTTCCTGACACGTGACCCGATTTTATTTCACCCCACGGTGTCACATTTATTTTTCAACTTGATTTGTGGGTACCCAGTCGACCAAAACCTGTCAACTCCAAATATAGACATGGCCCACGGTGAGCCTACTACCCGTACGACACTTGTGTCCCATTTATTGGAATCCCCACATGCTACTTATTTACCCATGATCATCAACACCTATTTAAATTCGATTATTGCACCATGTCCGATTTTGACCCAACCCGGCTTGACCGAACCCAGTCCAAGCTTCATGTTTCCCTCTCTCATGACGCCCTCAATTCTCCTTGCCCAAAAATAATATCAGATATCCTTTCTACCTATTTTAATATTTAATGGAAAATTCCATTGATTCTAAAATCCCTTGGAATGACCTATTTTTAGCTATATTTGACCTTAGCCAATTAATTTCCCTCATTCAATCCTCACCCTACATTTTTTTCCCGACACTCACTCATAAATTCCCCTATTATCAGTCGGCCCTAACCCCAAGAGATTACTCTTTCTCTCTCTCTTCCTCTCTTTTAATAAACCTCTTTCTCTCTCCTTTCTCTCTCCAACTCTATTATTTTTTCCAAACCCCTTCCTCACACAGCAGTATCTTCAAACCTCCCCGAGCTCCTCCCATTCCCGTGCCCAGCCGTGGCCGTGCCGCCACCACCAGCAGGCCGAACCACCCCATCCAGCCTCTACCTCCTTCACATCATCTCTTCCACCACCACATCCATTCATTTAATCCACCACCACCATCACCTTAGCCTGAGCCCTCCCTGGCCGAGGCCGTCGGCCACCACTCCCTGGCCGTGCCGCCACCCCCTGGCCGAGCTCAGCCCCGGCCATCTCCTCATCCCCAAGCTCTTCCTCTCCTCCCGAACCACCTCTCCTAGCCGAGCTCTACCGAACGCCAACACCACCATACCACCATAGCCCGCCACCACCTCTACGGTGCGGCGCCGCCATGTCCGCCGCACCACCCGCTGTCGTGTACAGCACCGCCATGTCCGCCGCACACCTTGGCCGCACGGTTCAGCGCTGCCGCGGCCGACGTGGCCGCCGTGGCCGGCATGGTCGAACCCCTTGGCCGGGAGCACCCCCGGGGTAGGCCCCGTGGACTTTGTTCCTCTCTCCGACGCCTATCGGAGGCGATCCGTGCGTTTGGCACGGGTTCCCATCGTGACGAGCCCGGAAACGAAGCTGAAATGATGTCCCATCGCAGCGACTTCGCACACGATTTCCAAGAAATCCGACCATTGGATCGGTGATTTCTTTGCTCCGTCACAATCTTGGTATATCCACCTTCACTCCTGTCAATTTTTATCCGTTAATTTTATTGTTTGATACATCAAAATCGGCCACCAAGTTGACCGTTTAAATTGTATAAAATTTAGACAGTTTTGTGGAGCCAACTTCGTCAGCTTGTACCTCCCCACCGCAGCTCTATTTGGCGTGCTACCAGTTCCGGTGCAAAGCTGGTATAACCCTCTTACTCTTCCTCCAGTTTCGTTTTATTGTGAGCTTGTTTGATTGGTTGAATTCGACGCCAAAGTTGGCCATCCGAATTCGTAATTTCCAACTTGTAAAATTCTATTCTTGAACACGGGACTCCAGATTTCATTTCTGACACCACCAGTAGACTCGTGGCATCGTTCTGTCATGTTTTTATATAAAATTTATTAGATTTCGAGGACATGGGCCCTGACACGCATTTCGGTGCAAAGTGGGTCCCACAGTCTGGGTCAACGGGACTTTTTGACGTCAGCTCATTGAAATCCAATTTCGGATATACCGTTGAGTTCGTATCGTCATTCTGGACTCATTGATATATAATTTTCTAGATTTTAGTGGACATTGGATCCGACACGCATTTCGGTACAAGTCGGATACCAATATCCGGGTCAACATGTCATTTTGAGATCGGCTCATCAGAATCCAATTCCGAATATACCGTTGAGCTCGTATCGTCATTCTGGACTCGTTGACATGTAGTTTGCTGAGTTTGAGAACATTGGCTCCGGCAAGCATTTTTGTGCAAATCGGAATTCCAAATTCTGGTCAACGGACCAAATTGAAATCGGGTCAACGGAATCCAATTCTGGATATACCGTTGGATTCGTATCGTCATTCTGGTTTCATGGACATATAATTTGTTATTTTTAGACTTGTTTTTTTGCATATTTTCGGTGCAAAATGGCTCCGACACGGATACCGTTTTGACCCAAAATTATCTTTTTGCCCTTGTGTCCAAATTGGACCGATGGGTAGGCTATCGTAGCTAATTTGACTATTCTGGACACGTTGGCGATATTTATTTCATCATCCGACAATGTTTGTAGATAGTTTCTCTACGTATCACCCTTTTATTAATAATTAATTCTTATAATATTCGTATTTCGGGATTAGTACAACGGAACTGAGATCAGTCAATTCCAGTGATCTCACATCGCTGAAATTAGCAAGATGGACTCGTGGATCACTATAATAAGATTATTAGCTTTACCGTTGATCATCTTATCTCAATTTGCGTGTCGTAAGTTTCGACGTACGAATAACGAAGTACACTTTATATCTTTAATAATTAGACTAGAATTGACCCTGTTTGACCAGAGTTGACCAGTTGACCAAAAGTCAACTGTAAGTCAACACTTGACCTAGTTTGACTAGATTGTTGACCGGAGTTGACCTAGAGTTGATTTGACTTAGAAGAACCTAGGATAATATAGATTGCTTGTAGAGATTCATTTATTACAACTTGAACACCTTATAACCTGTGTTGCTTTAAATAGGACTCTGTGGCTTCAGTTGGACCCCTATACCTATCAGCTGTTCAGGTTATCAGGCGAGTACATTCTCTGATCATTTCATAACTTGTTAGAATTATATTTCTGCTTTAGATTACTTTACTTGATGCTGTCACGATATTATCACGGATTAGTACTATATGGATCTCTTCATGCGATGTTATCCCCCTCGGGAGCATCGGATACATTGTGTCATGTGCATTTCACTTTCATCATGTACTCATGTGCTTTTACCATACATGTACACTCTTGTGAATCATGTACTCTCATATTCATGGAGCCCTCATGTATACTATCATGTGCACCCTTTCATGGGCTTTCATGTGATATCATGTATAATAACATAACCTGCTTAGATCCTTGTGTATTGATTGGGGAAAATGGGGGAGTGCTAATAGTCATGTGAACAATTCCATAGTAGTGTAGATCATGTGAAACTCCTTAGTGTAGATCATGTACTAATTTGTCCTGTTCACATGTGCTATCCTGTACTCTACATCACTAGCCACTATTAGTTCTCTATTATAGTAGTATTTCTATTACAGTTCTCTCTCTGTTTACATCATGTACTTTCTTTCAGTTTTCTGTATCTTACTCTACTGCATGTTTATATTTTCTAACCTGTCATGATCTGTTGAGATGTATTGTGCTCGCTCCTGTCCTGACTAGACCTGTTGATAAATTTTACAGATAGCTTGGAGGTTGCCTGCTAGCCTGGAGGAGACACAGTAGAGGTTGTATAGATAGCTAGGG
Source organism: Iris pallida (assembly GCA_029216955.1). NCBI lineage: Eukaryota > Viridiplantae > Streptophyta > Magnoliopsida > Asparagales > Iridaceae > Iris > Iris pallida. Next base: position 17,016 of record JANAVB010033137.1, on the reverse strand, counting down.
TTTTCTTACTTTATTTCAGTTGTCTTGAGTTGTATTATTCTATGGATTACTGTGTTTGAGCTTTGAGATATTTTCTGGGTTTGTGTATCTTAGACACTTAGACTTCTATCTGCTATATCTCTTTGTGGATTTCATGTTTTATCTATTTTATCATGCTCTACCTTAGATGTGATTGAGACTGTATTTGCTATGTCACCTCCATTCGGAGTGTATATACTGTACAAGTACCTTTATATTGTTAGATGATTGACTTAGGACAGCGTTCTACCGCCGACACTGCGGCGTAGGCTGGACGTACCCACGTCTCGTGCCCTTACTCTAGGGTGCGGGTCGTGACACGTTTTTAGTGGTAGCCCATGCAGGTCCAGTTAGTGTAGTGGTATTCGAACTAGAGTATCACTACAGCCTGCAGTAGGATTAGGATTTTTGAAGGTACTCAATCACAGTTAGGATTTCTTGAGAGATTCTTGGAACGACCCTTGAGAATCTTATTTTAACTTTGAATTGAAAACTTTTCTTCCCTTGATTTGATTTATCATTACTTTCTGTTGTTGAACTTGATTTTGATGGATTATTGTTGAATTTGAGTTTGTATTTATTGATTTTGATGGAAGATTGTTGAATTTTGAATCTTGATGTTAGCTGTTGCATCCGAGTTTGTATTTATATGATTTAATGGATTATTGTTCAGTTTTGAATCTTGATGTTCGTTGATAAAATTTGATTTTTGGTATTCATTGTTGATTTAATTTTTTTTGTGTCAAGATAAAATTATATGGGCTAGGTCATCTAAGTTATGGAATCTAGTCTTCTACAGTCACATTAGCCAGCATGGTGAGGACATATAGTCTGATTTGGATATATTTCTCGGGTGTGGGAATTTAAGGTTTTCGTAGCCAAGCTAGCGACATCGCAAAAATTTTAAATACCATGATTCTAGAGGTATGTGCCTAAGTCGAGGACTCTGTGATTATCGTAGCCTTGCTTACTAGTATGACGAGGATTTAGAGTACCATGATTTTGGATAGACGCATATGATTATCAGATTGTACCTTAAATATTTTTGAACATGTTTTCTCTACTTTTGTTTCAGTCCTTAAAAAAAATTATTATTTGTTTTGTTTTGTTTTGCTTCTCATTATTTAACTTAGGATTAGCTTTAGCTGCTTTTATAAACCTTGTGTAACTTTTGCTATGAGTTTCTTCCTAATACAATGAATCGATGATTTTACTAGACCTTATCTTGGATTGATATTTTAGCTCTGGGTTTCAAAATGGTTCCTTCTTTTAAACGGATAAACAGAACATACTTTTATCGTTATTTTTCTTGCTATTATTCTTGTATTAATTAATAATAATAATAATAAAACTGTCATGGTTACATCAATCACCTACTTTGCAATCTTGGTAAGAATCTGAATGTTGGTCTTGATATGGAATTTGATTTTTTATATTGGGACATGAGAATATATATATATATATAGCGGACACAGACACTTGCCTGATACGTATGTGCTACACTTTAATTTTCAACCTATCTAAATACATATTAATATGTTGAATGTTTAAATTGTCAAAACCCCAATATTTTTGGTTCGCTACTTTTTCGCTTAAACTCGTAATTTGAATATAAATTTCATGTATTAGTTATGTTTACATGACTGCACATGTATGTTATACATAGGGTTTCAATTCAAAAAAAATTTAGTTGAGTTTTGTGTTTGAAATTGTCAAATCTAAGACTGTGTGCATATTAACCCTTAATACTGGTTTCCAAATGTTTAGTTCAATTTGCTGTTTATTTTTTTAAATGTAATTTTTGAGCTATATACATTGTGGTATGTAGGGATATAAATTTAGGTTTCATATTCTTACATGTTAGGTTGTGATAAACATTGGGTTGGTTGATGTTCAAATTTCTCCAAATCCTAAAACTGAATACATGTTAACATTTTACATTGATTTCCAATGCTTAGTTCAATTTCAGATTTAATATGTAATATTGAATTGTATGCATAGATAAATATATGGATAGTATGTTAGGGTTTCATCTCCATCATGTTAGGTTGTGTGGGAGCATTGAGTTAGTTGTGATATTTCAAACCCCTAAAATCTGAAACTGCATTATGTTAATATTACACTGGTTAAAATGTTAGCTTATTTCAGATTCTTGTATGTAAATGTGAACTAAAACTGGATTTAACCTTTCAATACTAAAGCTATAACCTGTACAAGGACACACCCACCCTAACTTAGTATACACTGCCATATAAACCTAACCCTTCCTCTCCATGTTATGTTCATATACCATATAGATATATATAGAGTTTATGCATACATGTTATAATGTATATAGATACATAACTAAATCTCTACTTTATATTATACATATGGTTAGTCATGCATGTTATGAGTAAATAGGTTGTATATTATAGATTCTTAACCAATATGCCATGAGTAGTGCAACTGGATAGCTATTGTTTTGAAACCCAAATCCTCCTATACACTTTCATGTGTATTACATGCATACACATGCCTACTATCTAACCACATGAACATGTCCATATACACCATACACACACAAACCACATAACATTTACATAATGTTAGCTTTTCCCTCTCTAACACACTCGCTATAATATAAATATATTATGATTGGATTTCAATGCAATTGACTTTCATTCTTTAACTTTAGATTGTGATTTTTTTTGAATAGTATTCCTTAATAGATAATTGGTGGTTATCTTATTTTGATAATTATCAGTTTTTATATAGGATGGTAGACTGCCCTACAGTTTTGATGATTGTTATTTCTGTAACTTTTCTAGTTTAGCACCCTAGATTGCTTGTGTATTTTGATACCCTATGACCGTTTTGGTTAGCATGACTAGTATACCTAGATGAGACTTCACTACCACTATATGCAATGACCCTGTATGTCGTCCCTTTTTATCGTGTGATTTGGTTAAGTTCTGGGACTTGATTGTAGGGGTTTGACCTAGAAGGAGTATGAACAATTTTAATTTCGAGGACTAAATTTTTATAAGGTGGGTAGAATGTGAGCACCCTGAATTTTGGGTTGATTTTTTTATTTTTCTGATTGAATTAGTTTAAATAAATAATTTATTCTGTTATTTATCTTTAAGTGTGCTTTTTCGTGCCTTTGATATTTGGAGTGTCAGGGATGTTCAACTCTGGAAACCTTCTTCATGAGTTTTGTAGTGGACAGGATTACCTTCATTTTGGTATATAGTGTCCCACTAAACTTGTTCCCTTGTACTCTTTTTGCTTTGCACAACTTCGGGTCAAATTAGACCATTTGATCATTAATTAATTTTCCTACTCTTTTTCTTGATCATTATTAGCACGTTACCGTAACTTTTAATTTGGGAGCACCAGACCAGTCATTTTCTTGAAACCAACTCATCATGCATGTTCTACTCGAGACGCTCTTCACCCATGACCTTCGTGTCCCACTCAGACATACCCTTTTGTGCTCCGTTTGCTTCACACAACTTTCCTAACACGTGACCCGATTTTATTTCACCCCACGGTGTCACATTTATTTTCGAACTTGATTTGTGGGTACCCTGTCGACCAAAACCTGTCAACCCCAAATATGGACATGGCCCACATTGAGCCTACTACCCGTACGACACTTGTGTCCCATTTATTGGAATCCCACTACAACAAATAGGGCCTACAATAGCAGTTTTTTTACAGCGTTCAAGTGTCCCCGCTATAGAATGTTATCAATAATAGCGTTCTTTCTGTAGTGCTATAAAAATATCTATCTATAGCGTTTACTGAATACTGTAGAATCTATAAAAGTAATATTTTGCAACAAATTTCAGTTTCGCTGCTAAATAAACCTTTTGTAACGATTTTTTCTACGTTGCCAAATCTCTGTTGCCTAAGCTTAGGACCTAATAAGCAACGATAAATTCGTTCCAAAATAATATTTTTAATAATACAAAAATACTTCGTTGCCAATATTTTCTTATATATACTCTTAGCTTAGTGCGCTAATATTAGCAACATCTAAGGCTGCTAAATATTTTATCCCTAGAAATACAAATTCTTTTAGTTGTTAGATGTTACCTACCAAAATTTCAGTTCCCTCTTTTATTTCACCAATTTCGTATCAAGAGAGAGCATTTTATACGTTTCCCTCCTCTATTTCATTTTCCCTCTCTTTCTCCTTTCATCTCCTCGCTCCATTTTTCTTCTATTTCTTGCTTTGGATCGTCTTTCCCTCGTGGTCGTCAAACTCGGAGGATAGCAAAAGGCGGAGGAGGTCACCGTGGAGCCCGTGGTTTTGGATTGGGTTCTCAAGTTGAGATCCGAGATCTCTTCTAGGTCAGTATTCTTATCGAAACCCTGAAATCCATAAACCCCCAATTTAGATCTGCATAACCCCTTTTTCCGAAAATCGACAGAAGATCCATCGTCAAAACCCTTATTTCTCATCCTTGGGAAATTACTACGCCTCTACGGGTGGATACGTTAGAGCATCCGGTGAGAAGGGGTTGAAGAAGCCCAACACCTTCTTCGTCAAGTACAACTTCTCTACACCGAAGCTTGTCATGCTGAAATCCTCCATCGGCCATAACATCAAGGTGATGTACGGGCCCAGTCCTATAAGTCAGATGTGAACTCGGTCTTTAATTTTGTGCTCATTTATATGTATTCTCCTTCTCCTTTTGGTTGTATGACAATCCAAAGGAAACATTATCTTTATATTGAATTTTGATTTCACGAGTCCATCTCTTATTTTAATTAGCATTGTAAAATTCTATATTAGTTAGTGCAATCTATGGAGCCCAAAAGGATAGAGAATCAATTTAGGAGTAAAATGGTCCTGCTTATTCCTGTGAGCATTTGTTCTTGTTGGTATGCAAATCAAGAGCGACCAAGGGTAAGGTTTGGGGACTAAATCTTAAGTTTTCTTCTTGAAACATTTACAGTACTTGGTTTTTTACTTATTTTTTTTTGGTGAACTTTATATAGAATCTTCTTAGGAAGACACTATAGTGAGAGCAAAAATAAAGGAAAAAAGGAAGAGCTCGGAAGGTGAGAAGGTGCTTGTTATTGGAATTTCATAAGTGGTTCTTCAATGTGCCTAAGCAGCTTGGAGAGTCTCATGGTGGGTTCTGCATTGAAGAGATGTCAATATTTATTGGTGTTCCTTTGTTATTATTGTTGTTAGTGTAAGTTTTGATATGTTTATTTCTTAATTGCATTTGGGATCGATGCTAAAGAAGGTTAGGGAAATAATGAAGGTGAATGCATGGGCTTACCAATGACGAAGCCAAGAGTCATCTATAGGTGATTTTCTTTTAATTATGTGTTCAGGGAAGAGAGCATTGACTTCCATTTATTTTGAATTGTCCTATATAATCTTTATTCATGAGAAATTGCATTTTATATTGAGATTTTCTGGTTTGCCAAACAATTTCAGGATTCTTAGAATCTAAACCTCTTTTTTACGAGGAAAATATTCTATTGAACAGTTGGATGTGCCTTTATTTTTTTATGGCATTGATAATTTTCTCTTGATATTCTTTCACAATATCTCCAGCTTATCTTTGGTGTGCTCTCATTCTTCGTAATTGCAGGATGTGTCATATTCAACCACCAATTTTGTGTTCGTAAGATGTACCATATAGTAAGTTGCTTGCCTTAATGTTGTTGAGGTATGTCGTGTACAATATTTTCCTATAACAATCATTTCTTCTAGTCTTGATGCTTGATCCAAAATATTGAGCAGATTTTATATTTTCTGCAGCTAACAAAATTTTCCCTACAATACAATAGAAAAACCCCTTTAGTAAAATTTTCCAACATTACAATAGAAACCTCTTCACGAAAATTTCCCTCCTAACAAAAATTCCATGAACAACATTTCCCTCTCCATTCCCCGAACAAAATCTCTCTCCATTCATAATAAGAACGAACGCTCAAAATTCCTCCGTTCCCTGAACAAAATTTCTCTCTCCATATTCGCTCAAAATTCCCTCTTATTTTAAGTATTTTAGTTATAATGGTTGTTTGTAAAATGCAACTTTCTTTATTCTCTCTTCTTTTGTTAGCTCGTTCAAAATAATTTGTGTACGCCAAAAAATAGGGAAATATTAGTTGCTTCGACGCAATACTTTTTTACGTCATCATTTCTCATTACAAGAAAGGACACATTCTACGACTGAGCTGCCTTCTCACTTATGTGCTATATATTGTTGATGGGATGGAATCTATTAATTTTCCAACACCAGCCTTGTTAAAAGTAAATTATCTATTTCCACTCTTGCTTAATTGCGTTACAGTGGTCAATTGATTTTATGCTTTGTCACTTAAGCTCTAGAAAGATGTTATCTTCTTCCATTTGGCTTTGGCTAGTTTAGGAAGAAGTCTTCTTGGACAATTACAACTTCACATTACTTACAAGAGAGAAAAAAATTAGTATCTTTGGTTACTTAGTGTTAGCTTATGGTATGTGGTTAAATTTGGCTTATTAAGTTAATTTAGGACCACTTCTTTTTGTCATAGTGTGCTTTGCTTCTACAGAATGTATATTGGGATTATGGTTGAGCGGGACCGGGTAAGAGGACAAGCGGGACGCTGCTGGAGGTATGGAGGGTGATAGTCCTTCTGATGGCGACCGGGCTCCCTACGGTGGACCTCGCAGCCCTTCGTTAGCATGAACGGTGAGGCCGGGGTGTTGGTGCTACATTAACATGAATGGTGAGGCCGGAGGTGACCCTGAATGCCCACGCAGGGCATATGAGCGGAAGAGCGGGACAGGGTACGAGGTCAAGCGGTACGGTGCTGGGCATGGGAAGTCAGAATTTTCCATTGTTGATGCTTTCGACAGTTAATATTTAATATTGCTATATATTTTTACTGAAGATGGGTTTTGTGTTGATTAAAATAATAGTTTTACAGGGAAACTGAGGAGAATGTAAATATTGATGAGAAGGTCGTCAGTCCTGAGAAACAGACAAAAAGTAATGCTCCATTTGCAGAGGTAGGGAAGGAAATAAAAGAGGATGAGAGAATGAGGCTGAGAAGGAGGAGGATAAGGTAATTTGCTCTTTGTTTTCTATTTGCCAACAAGTTAATGTCCATTTTGTATAGGGTTTTTTCTCTGTGATAAAGATCGTTACAATGAAAGTATGTCACCTTAAGCAATCATGATGCTCAACTGTGTTGTATATGACTCATTGGTGAATTCACAAATATTTATATTCAACATTGTATTTAGTAGTATGATTAGTGATAGTTCTAAAGAAAGGATATGCATGTATACCAATATTGGATTGTTTTGATACATGCAAATATACCACTGATGCACGAATTACGAGTATAAAGCTTCTAGGACTTGTATTAGGACTAGACTAACTATTTTGTTCCCTCTTGCCCTTTGGGGGAACTTGGTGTACCAGCTTCATGTTGTTTTGTGTTGCCGAGCACGCTTGTAGGCATAAATAAAATTTTGTTAGAGTAACTTATTTCTTGTGTAAAGGGATTTCAATTTAGAGGCTCATCTAGTTCTTATATTACTCCTAAAAAATTTAGTACATAATATATATTGGCTACGACTAAATGAAGTAATCTTAGCGAACCTTCTCTCTACCAAGTAAGCACAGATACTTCAAAATTGGAACCATGTCCATGTGTGTCTGACATGGAAAGGACAATGACACTTGAACTACACTAGAAATGTAAAAATTGGCAGTCTCTCCATATTATCATGTCTATACTGTATTGTGTCATTTTATCTCCTTGCAACATAGGTAACATAGTATTTTCCTTGGTTATAGTAATTGATAATCGACTGTGAACTTTGGACAGATTCTAGCATGTCTTTATCAGTTGCTCTCTTTTTTTGATTGATCATAGCCCGTACAATAAGAATCATAGGAGTTAAATAGTGACATACTTTCAATACCAAAAAGGATTAGGCAATATCACTTTTAAAATCCTAGCTAATCATCCTGTCAAAGATGAAAACAATCAGATATCAATCACTTTCTTTAAAAAGTGGCAATTTGTTCCTGTTTTGGTATATTTCATACCACCAGTTTAAAACCTGATCTACATCTGATGTGCCATTGGCATGTTCATAGAGTAGTCACTAATATATTGAACCTATAATTTTATGGGTTGATTTTTGTCCATAGATGCTCATAACTTGAGTGTACTGGCTGAAGGTTCCACAATAATCTTAGATTGTTCTGTTAGAGTCTAGTAGTGAGTACTTTTTCACAAATAATGATTTGTTCAGACATGGTTTAACTGTGTTGTTGCTCCTTGGTTGCAACTGCAGGTTACAGATATAGATGATGCTATGGCAACTGTAGGTTACAGATATAGATGATGCTATGGCAACTGTAGATAGATATTTCAATTATATTTTCATTTCTTCACAGACTACTTATCTTTCAATTGATACCAAAAGGCTTTATTTCAAATTAATGTATTTTGTTCATTGGAATAGGATGAAGAAGAGAGTGAAGATGTAGTTCAAGCTGAAGATGATGAAGCAGATGAAAAGATTACCTGTAATTGGAGTGTTCTGAAAAGTACTCCTAAGCTTGGCAAATCAAAGGTGCTTCTTGACAGAAAACTAACAAACTTTTTTATTTGCATAATATATCCCCTTATGTATTGTTATAACTTTTTTGATATTTACTTATTCTAGTTTGCTGGAGAGTTTTCATATATGATCTCTCTTATTCTCTGATTAATAAAGAACTTCTAGTTTAACTGGTATATGGATACAAGAGTTGTTAGTGGCTGGATTTTATGCCATAACCCATAAGTAGGAATTTCCTAATCTGTTGCTTTAACTCATAAGAAATCCATCTTTAGAAGGGTACACTAGAAGAAGGCCAAAAATGGCATGAATATTGACAGGTATCCGAGGAGTAACATTTAGATATAAATTAAACAAGAAGACAACAAAGTCATTTTTGGCTGATTTAGATAAATGTAAATGAAAAGTAGGAGGAATACTGGAATACAAATGCAACAAAGATAAATGTTTATGGAATACATGGATACATGATCTTGTGTGAACTTATTTTTTATATAATGCTAATGTGTTTTTTTTCTCAATTTGTGTAGGTTGGCGTGTAAATTTTTGATGGTTGTGGATATAAGCTAGAAGGAAAGAGTCGATCGAGCTGCATTTTGGCCTACAAACATTTTGTATGGAAATGGAATGGTTTAGTTGAAATTTGGATTAGCGTTATGTTACAAACATTTTGTACATCTTGGATTCTTTTTACATGAAATATTTATTTTGGACTACTATTTGGATCACTTTAGGCATACAACAACTTTTTTTACATCTTGAATGTTTTAATGAAAAGTATGAATTTATTTATTTTGGCAAACCTCTTCTATATCTTGATTGATCAAAATGAAAGTTGCGATTGAAATTGTTGAAATCAAAATTGTGATTCAGCATGAATTTTTATGATGCATAGGTTAATTGTATGTGATACAGAACAGGTTATTCAGATAAGAAATTGTGTAACCGATTTATAGCACTCAAAAAGCTATAAAAAATCGACAGCGTTCAGAAATGCTATAATAAATCAATAGCATTAAAGAACGTTATGCACAATCTATAGCATTCATGAATGCTATTATTCATCAACAGCATTCAAGAACGCTATAGACCATCCACAACATTCATGAACGCTATGATCAATATACAGCATTCACGAACGCTATAAACCATCCACAGCATACACGAACGCAATAATCCATCTACAGCATTCAAGAACGCTATAATGTTATAGCGTTCACATGCCTTGACATACTATAGCGTGGGCAATTATAGCAGACAGAATACGCTATAGAAGGCTTTCTATAGCGTTCTGCGCATGCTATTGTAGTCCATATTTGTTGTAGTGTCCCCATGCTACTTATTTACCCATGATCATCAACTCCTATTTAAATTCGATTATTGCACCATGTCCGATTTTGACCCAACCCGGCTTGACCGAACCCAGTCCAACCTTCATGTTTCCCTCTCTCATGACGCCCTCAATCCTCCTTGCCCGAAAATAATATCAGATATCCTTTCTACCTATTTTAATATTAAATGGAAAATTCTATTGATTCTAAAATCCCTTGGAATGACTTATTTTTAGCTATATTTGACCTTAGCCAATTGATTTCCCTCATTCAATCCTCACCCTACATTTTTTCCCAACACTCACTCACAAATTCCCCTATTCTCAGCCGGCCCTAACTCCAAGAGATTACTCTTTCTCTCTCAATCTCTTCCTCTCATTTAATAAACCTCTTCCTCTCTCCTTTCTCTCAAACTCTATTATTTTTCCCAACACCCCTTCCTCACACAACAGCTTCTTCAAACCTCCCCGAGCTCCTCCCATGCCCGAGCCCAGCCGTGGCCGCGCCGCCACCATCAGGTCGAACCACCCCATCCAGCCTCCTCCTCCTTCACATCATCTCTTCCACCACCACATCCATTCATTTAATCCACCACCACCATCACCTTAGCCCGAGCCCTTCCTGGCCGAGGCCGTCGGCCACCACTCCCTGGTCGCGCCGCCACCCCCTGGCCGAGCTCAGCCCCGGCCATCTCCTCATCCCCAAGCTCTTTCTCCTCCTTCCGAACCACCTCTCCTAGCCGAGCTCCACCGAGCACCAACACCACCGCACCACCATAGCCCGCCACCACCTCTACCGTGCGGCGTCGCCATATCCGCCGCACCACCGCCGTCATACACAGCACCGCCGAGCGCCTAGCTGGCCAGCCACCGTGGCTAACAGCAGCAGCAGCTGCAACTGCCGTTGAGCAGCCGCACGCCTTGGCTGCGCGGTTCAGCGCCGCCGCCGCCGACGTGGCCGCCGAGGTCGGCATGGTCGAACCCCCTTGGCCGGGCGCACCCCCGGGTAGGTCCCATGGCCTTTGTTCCTCTCTCCGATGCGTATCGGAGGCGATCCGTGCGTTTGGCACGGGTTCCAGTCGTGACGAGCCCGGAAACAAAGCTGAAATACCGCCCCGTTGTAGCGACTTCGCACATGATTTTCGAAAAATCTGACCGTTGGATCGACAATTTCTTCGCTTCGTCACAATCTCGGTATATCCACCTTCACTCCTGTTAATTTTCGTCCGTTAATTTTATCGTTTGACACATCAAAACCGGCCACCAAGTTGACCGTTTAAATTGTATAAAATTTGAACAGTTTCGCGGAGCCAACTTCGTCAGCTTGTACCTCCTCCACCGTAGGTCTATTTAGCGTGCTACCAGTTCCGGTGCAAAGCTGGTATAACCCTCTTACTGCCCCTCTAGTTTTGTTTCATTGTTGGTTTGTTTGATTGGTTGAATTCGACGCAAATATGGCCGTCCGAATTCGTAATTTCTAACTTGTAAAATTCTATTCTTGAACATGGGACTCCAGATTTTATTTCTGACACCACTAGTAGACTCGTGCTATCGTTCTGGCATGTTTTCATAAAAAATTTGTTAAATTTGGAGGACGTGGGCCCTGGCACGCATTTCAGTACAAAGTGGGTCCCAGTCCGGGTCAACGGGACTTTTTGATGCCGGTTCATCGGAATCCAATTACGGATATACCATTGAGTTCGTATCTTTATTCTGGACTCGTTGACGTATATATTTCTAGGTTTTAGTGGACATTGGATTCGGCACGTATTTCGGTGCAAGTCGGATACCAATATCCGGATCAACAGGTCATTTTGAGATCGGCTTATCGGAATCCAATTCCGGATATACCGTTGAGTTCGTATCGTCATTCTGGACTTGTTGACATGTAGTTTGCTGAGTTTTGAGGACATTACCTCCGCCACGCATTTCCGTACAAATCGGAATTCCAAGTTCTGGTCAACGGACCAAATTGAGATCGGGTCAACGGAATCCAATTCTGGATATACCGTTGTGTTCGTATCGTCATTCTGGTTTCGTGGACATATAATTTGTTATATTTTGTAGACTTATTTTTTGCACGTTTTTCGGTGCAAAATGGTTCCGACACGGATACCGTTTTGACCCGAAATTACCTTTTTGCCCTTGTGTCCAAATTGGACCGATGGGTAGGCTATCCTAGCTAATTTGACCATTCTGGACACGTTGGCGATGTTTATTTCATTATTCGACAATGTTTGTTGATAGTTTCTCTATGTATCACCCTTTTGTTAATAATTATTTCTTATAATATTCGTATTTTGGGATTAGTACAACGGAACTGAGATCAGTCAATTCCAGTGATCTCACATCGCTAAAATTGGCAAGATGGACACGTGGATCACTATAATAAGATTATTAGCTTTACCGTTGATCATCTTATCTCGATTTGCGTGTCGTAAGTTTCGACGTACGAATAACGAAGTATACTTTATATCTTTAATAATTAGACTAGAATTGACCCTGTTTGACCAGAGTTGACCAGTTGACCAAAAGTCAACTGTAAGTCAACACTTGACCTAGTTTGACTTGATTGTTGATCGGAGTTGACCTAGAGTTGATTTGACTTACAAGAACCTAGAATAATATAGATTGCTTGTAGAGATTCATTTATTACAACTTGAACACCTTGTAACCTGTGTGCTTTAAATAGGACTCTGTAGCTTCAGTTGGACCGCTATACCTATCAGCTGTTCAGGTTATCAGGCGAGTACATTCTCTGATCATTTCATAACTTGTTAGAATTATATTCCTGCTTTAGATTACTTTACTTGATGCTGTCACAACATTATCACGGATTAGTACTATATGGATCTTTTCATGCGATGTTATCCCCCTCGGGAGCATCGGATACATTGTGTCATGTGCGTTTCACTTTCATCATGTACTCCTGTGCTTTCACCATATATGTACACTCTTGTGAATCATGTACTCTCATGTTCACGGAGCCCTCATGTATACTATCATGTGCACCCTTTCTTGGGCTTTCATGTGATATCATGTATAATAACATAACCTGCTTAGATCCTTGTGTATTGATTGGGGAAAACGGGGGAGTGCTAATAGTCATGTGAACAATTCCATGGTAGTGTAGATCATGTAAAACTCCTTAGTGTAGATCATGTACTAATCTGTCATGTTCACATGTGCTATCCTGTACTCTACATCACTAGCTACTGTTAGTTCTCTATTTATAGTAGATATTTCTAATACAGTAGAGGTTGTATAGATAGCTAGGGTTTTCTTACTTTATTTCAGTTGTCTTGAGTTGTATTATTCTATGGATTATTGTGTTTGAGCTTTGAGATGTTTTCTGGGTTTGTGTATCTTAGACACTTAGACTTCTATCTGCTATATCTCTTTGTGGATTTCATGTTTTGCTATGTCACCTCCATTCGGAGTGTATATACTGTACATACCTTTATATTGTTAGATGATTGACCTAGGACAGCGTTCTACCGCCGATACTGCGGCGTAGGCTGGACGTACCCACGTCTCGTGCCTTTACTCTAGGGTGCGGGTCGTGACACGGACTAGATACCATCTTCTATAGGAACCTAAAGTGTACTAGTAAGATTGGTAGGAGAGGGATTTGGGATCACTGTCGCAATATGTTTGTATGTATGTTAGCTTAGGAGAGGTGGTCCAGGCCTATTAGTTCAGTTGGCATGTAAGCATATCATTGTTCTACCCTATAGTTAGACTTTAGCCTACATCTAGTGGGGTTCAGTCATCCCAAGATCACTGCACCCAAATTCAGTCCCAAGGGTGTTGAGTATCAAGGGGAGCTCGAGTATAAGGTTCAGGTAATGTAGAGTGATAGTGAGTGTCCTTGGCATGACTGAGTGTGGGAATGACTGTGAACCAATCTTCAGAACCTATAGAGTATCAGAACTTGTGAGTTAGTATCATTAGGAATTAGAATGTTAGAGTAATTGTTAGTACATTACCTGTCATCATCTGAGAATTTTATAGGGTAAATATTAATGTATTAGTGAGTTAGAGAGAGGATTAGAATGTGAGTGTGCTTGTTAGTGTCAGTTGTAGCTAGTATTATAGGGTTCCAGTTCACTAAATTACTTTAGTATCAGATTTTTCCTTACTTAGATTCTTGCAAGTAGAGTTTAGGTGTTCAAGCCACTTGCTGTAACGCCCCAGTCCAAATACGTAGGACCAAGTACGTGAACATGCCAGCTGCACATATATGAAGAATACTCCAATATATGGAATCCTCATATATGCACATAAGCTGTAAAATAAAATCATCACTGGCCAGAATTTAATAATCTAATCTCATCACCGCTCAACACAGAAGATAATAGAGTCCAAATAAATAGTAAGTGTACCAAAGATAGCCAGGTAAACATGCTCCAAACAGCAAAAAAAAATAGTCGCACAAGATCGGAGTCCAACCTCCGCAAAAATAGAAAGAAAAGAGGTGTAAAATAATGTCCACTAAAGTCTCAAATATAGATAGACTAGAAATCAGTAGTGACTGCCTCGTCATCGATGTAAGATGGATCCATAGCCGCTCCGTACTCCTGCGGAAAATTGTCTAACACTGGAGAGATAACCAGGTCCTCAGTGGGACGTAGCAAGATATAAGAAAACACCATGCCATATAAACTGTGATAATATAATAGAAGAAAAGGGATGCATGCAACGGGTACCTATCAGTTCTATACTGATAATGCACTTAAGTACAACCCTTCCATGCATGGGTATCTGGCTCAGCACCAGTAACTCAGGTATGGCCTCATCAGGATACCAGGGACCTCAAAGCATAATATTCCTCGAATGTCAGAGGCCACAGGATCAGTAATAGGTAGTGCATAAGGACCCATACATTAAAAAACTGTTCTCCCCACCCAATGCCTAGTAGGGTCCATCCATGACTCATAAACCTCTAGTAACTGCCAAGTCCACTAACATGCAATATATTGACAGTTACTCCTATCCGTCGCACGCTCCATACATATCGGTGGCCAGCCGACTACGTGGATACGTGTCCTACATGTGACTCACATCACATGGTAAAGCAGTGTTAAGGCTGTATGAGATATACCAATACCTCAACATCAATGGGTGGTCACTAGACTAAGTCAATACAGAGAAATAAATAAAGCGAAAAAAAGACCGATAGAGTCGCTTGCACCCATGTGACTTGGACGCACAGTTTTATAATATCAAAATACGAATACTAAAAATAACAACTGAAAATAGAATATAATAATCACAGGGTAAGTGGCAAGGTATCTTGCCTGATGGTGCAATATGGCAAGTCCAGAAATCACAATGTCAGCCAAGAAACGTCACAATCTCCCAACAACTTCGGACGCTGAAACAAACATCAAAAACGCACTCGGTGTAAAAGATATACCTAGAAATGCCTGTTCAAAAGTCTAATTCTGGAACAGGGGCAAAATTGTAATTTCGGGTCAAAACGATTCCTCGTTGGACCCGCTTTTTACCGAAATGCGTGCCAAAGCCTATGGTCTCTAAAGTCATCAAACTATATGTCTACGAATTCAGTTTGGGGAGAGAAACTCAACGGTATGTACAGTTTTGGATTCCGATGACCGTGTACAAATTCTCCCGCTGAGTGGGTCGCGAGCCCGCCAAAAAGGGGTTCCGATTCGACCTTCTCGAAATCAAACCAAACTGGGCACACAAGACCAGAATTTTGATCCGGACCTGTTGGTGCAAGTTTCGTTTCGAATCGACGACTGTACACGAAGTTAGGACGAAGTTTGCAAATTGGCGATACGGGTATCTTGACGGATACGGACTGATTTTGTCGCGCACACACGACGAAACTGAGTTCCGTCAGTTTACTGCACGTCGACAACGTCCATACGCGCCTTTCGATGCGTATAGCACGCGATCACGTCACCCGGTTTGTTGGGCGCACGTCGTATCGAAAAAATTCAGAAATTTTATATAAATTAATACAGGTTTTTCTCCAACTTCGTCTCAAATTTTCGAGCAAGTCGATTGGTTGTTTCGAAATCCACCTGGACGATCTCGAAGAGGGTCAACTCTACTTTCCAGAAATCTTACGGATCAAAAATCGGTGACGAGTAAAAAGTTACGTCGTAGGAAGTATGGTACCTTGAGTGGGAAAACTGCTCCGTGGGTTCGAGGGGCTGACTTCCGATGCTCCATTCGTCGCGCACAAAGCCCCCTCGTTGGTGAAACGAACTCGTAGGCGAAGTCGGTATGATCAGCCCCAACTTTCGTTTTGGAAGTTTAGGGTTTTGAGTTTTGTGCAAAAGTTATATTATAACAAGTTGCAACCAACCCTAATACTAATGGGTTTCGGATTACTCAATTTCCCACTAATCCTACTGTACTCGCGCGCGCGGCGGAAGGGGGGGGGGGTTTGCTCCGCTGCTAACATTGGTTGGCCCGCTCACTTAAGTGAGCGGCTGCTGCTCACTTTCCCTTTTTTTCTAATTCTTTTTCTTTTCTAATTCTTTTTCTTTTCTTTTTCCGAAAGTTAAGTATATATATATATTTTTTATAGATAATATATATATAATATAATAATATATATATATATATATATATATATATATTTTATAGATAAATACATATATATATATATATATATTGTTTTTATATATATATATATATATATATATATATATATATATATATTATAATAATATATATATATATATATAAAAATATATATATATATATATATATATATCTTCCTTTTAGCTAACAAAAATTATCACAAAAATTACAATTAATTCCTAAATCCTAGATTTAATTATATTCCTTATTTAATAGAAATACGAACATGCACACATATAATATTTATATATACACTCATACATTAATTATCTAATAAACTAGTAGTAAATAAATACATAAATAATGAAATGCATAACGAAATTTAATTAAAGTATAAAAAATCAATTAAAAATTATGGGGATTTACATCCACCCAACTTAAAGAAATTTCGTCCTCGAAATTAACTAAGGTCGGAGAATCAAATGCAATGCAAGGAAGTGATAGTAATTTAAAATCTTAATGCCAGACA
>JANAVB010033136.1:0-43867 GCA_029216955.1 Iris pallida | reverse complement strand
AATCCCTTAATATTAGTTGATGGGAAGTACATTATGTCATTTTTGGATTTGGGTTTCCTTCTTCTTTTTCTCTTGTTTGAAATAATTTATGTAATGCTCCGTCCCGCTCATCAATCGGAGGAATCGAAACGCCAACGGCGTTCGGACTTAGCCATGTAACGGCGCTCGAAGACCCGCTCGGTCGAGATGACTTCTCGCTCATGGGTGACTTCGGCGAACTTTGCCTCATCTTGGCCTGCACACTAATAAACGAAAGTTTTCAACTGCACAAGTAGGCTTGAATAAAGAGATGAATCCACTAGCTAAGCAAATAATCCAAGTTGGGTCGGATTGAGTTAGAACATGGAAAAGGTCCCACGTCGGCTTATAAGTGTTGCATAGCGTGCTTTCAAAATGACACTCGGTCCTTCGTCCCGTGGCTTGAGAGAAGGAAAGTTGGTCTTCGCCTCTATGAATTACCTAATTCATAGGCGTCACCCGCGTAAATGCTTGACAAAGCATGCACGGTCCCATCGTCTAAGGCTTGGCATAGCCTTTGCTCGCCCCACGAGTTAAATTCTATCGCACGGCTTATGGCATAAGTCTAGGCACCCAAAGAACTTGGTTGTTTAAGTCGAACGTGTGCACGACACGTTCCCACGATCCAAGGCTTGACGCAGCCTTTGCTCGTCAAGTTGTTGCACGAATAAGCTAGGCAAAGTATTGATGGGCTATCGAATGTAGCGCCCGCCCGCTTTCGATAGGCGACGGAACTTCATAATATGCTAGCGCCGAGTCAGATCGACCGGGAACTTAGATGGCCATCTGACTCGATCGCTAAGCTTGGTAAACGTTAACGCCTTGCGGCATCGATTCAAATCGATTTGGACGGAAGTTACGAGAATCGATCCAACTAATGGAACGACTTCTGTTGGAATAAGTCCTAGATGCAGCGGGCTGCGTCTCGGCGAGTGAGCTCTCTATAAGAGTCCCTTCGACGGGACCGGACCGCTGTATGGTTTTCTTGGAGCTTTGCCGCTGGGCTTGATGAAGTGCTTTCGCGTCGTTTTCATGGATGCAATTACAATTTCGATGCAAGGGGAAAAGAAGGAATTCTAACAAAGCGTTGGTGCCATTGCAGGAGCTCGCGTAACTAAGGATTGACGTTGCGTAGCACTTGGACGATCGCACGAAGCAAAGTAATCGGTGGGTGATTCGGCCTTCTTTTCTATTCTGTCCCGCAAACTTATTCCTTGCTTCGAATTCATTCAAATCGAACGATGCCAAGTTAATTGCATGCCAATCCACTAAGTCAAGAACTCGGGAAAAACGTATCGATTTTGAGTAATCTACTCGAAAAATACAAGTTTCTCACATAACTGGAAAAGTTTAAGGTTCTAGTAAAAAGACATTTTCATCTGCTGCAAAATATTATGAAACGTCGATCATGGGTTATGATGCCTCGGACAATTTGGTGCCCACGGGACGCTAAATCGGTGTACGGCTTTGGGGAAAATGAATCGTTGCATGAGTTGCGAGAAATGATAATGTCGTTCGATACTATCCGCACTATACAAAACTGTTCGCATATATGAAACTATTCGCACATAGGCATGGTCATGGACAGCTTGTGCACAAGTTCGTTTTCTCGAAACGGTATCCGGGGCATCGGAACCGATTCGTCCTAGGGGAATAATTTATCGTGCTTCGGCGCGAGGCATGCGGGACCTTCAGTAAGGCTTGCAACCTAGGCTGAACGGGTTGCGTCGCATGCCAACTTCGATTAAGTCCCTAGTGGTGCGTAGCACCAATGACCGCATATAAGATAGTTGCATGCTCACCTATTGTCTTATGCAGGTGTAAATATTATCTCTGTTTTCATGCAGGGACGAGCACGGCCGTGGTAAGAAATATGATAAACTGCGATGTTATGTTGTATGCTTTAATACTCAAAGACGGCTATCGAATATGAACTGAATTCATTTAGTTCTAATAGAAAGACAACTCTAAAGCATGCCTATCCTAACAATCAGAGTCGGTTTAGACGAGTTGGTTCGTCTCGTCCACTTAGCAAGTGTGCTAATCCCCTCCCCCAATTTCCCCATGCGGCGGGCGCTCCAACCTAAAACGAAGCTGAAGTGCGGAGAGGCGTTTTGAAGCTCTTCCTATACTGAAGTATTTTGAAGCCAATTCAAGTCGACGGCTTATGTATAAAGGGGCGAATGTATGGGACGGCAAGCGTAGTTCAGGCAACTTGTCGAATGTATTTTCTTTCTGTTTTCAATCAATGTAGCCGCAACGGCATCCAATGTAAATTACGACTTGCACTTCGTTGCAAGCTATGAATGAAAAGCATTTCTATCTTCCTATACTGCGTCTTATATTCTGATGTGATTTGTGAAGTTTCGACTTGGCGTATTAATATCAAAATCAAAAGATAACCGTTTGAGAACTTGTCATCTTGCCTTGCACGAGCGCAACTCCAGGCTCGTGCGGCATCACGCCTTAGCGAGGACGATCGAATCGGCAAAATTAACATCGGGGACGAACGTTGCCGACTCGGGGCGTGACAAATTGGTATCAGAGCTCAGTTATGTTTCCTCGGATTTTCGAAATATGTTTCATTGTTGGAATGTCCGTTGCGATGGCTTGATTGAATGCTTGTCGGCATGCTGCGTGAAATACAAGTTCCATACAGGTAAGCCCGTAGATATTTTTGAAAAATACTAACGGGTTTACACTGTTTGTAGGAATGACTAAGCGAGATAAAAAATCGCGGCCCAACAACCCAAACTGTAGATAGTACGTCGAGCACAAAAAGCACCGAGCCTAGCGAGACGACTATGCAGAAGATGCTACAGTTGATGGAACTGCAGCAGCAGCAGCTTCAGACACAATTCAAAGCTCAATTTGAGGCGCAACAAAGACAGATGAATGCCCTGACTCAGATAGTGAGCAGAATGGCGGGCAATACTAAGACGACGGACGAAGAGCCCGAGGAAAAGCAAGGTGATCAAGAAGAAGACGAGGAGGAAGATGGCTCCCCGCAAATGATGAACTCTCCTTCCATGTTCAAAGTGAAGGAGTTTCGCAAAATGAACCCGCCAAAGTTCAACGGCCGAGCAGAGCCCGACGTGATAGTAGGATGGCTCGCAGAGATGGAGGACTTGTTCGATCTCCTCTGCATCGAAGGGTCCCAGAGGGTGGCCTGTGCGGCGCTGCAGTTACAACTTAGAGCACATGACTGGTGGGCGGCGAAGAAACAAGAGATCTGTGAAACCGATTCCAACAAAAAGATTTCTTGGGAAATGTTCAAGACAGCCTTCCTTGAGCAGTACGTTCCTCGCGCCATCCGTCGACAGAAGGCAGATGAGTTCATGATGTTGAGGCAGGGGAATATGAGTGTGGAAGATTATGATGCAAGCTTCTCGAAACTTAAAATTTGTCGGTGCCTTCCTGCCCAACAAAGAAGAATGGTGCGAGCGTTTTCAGCAAGGCCTCAACGAAGAACTGCGTAGGGACGTCATGAACCAACGATGCCAAACTTATCGTGAATCCTACGAAGCCGCACTTGATAGTGGCGAATCTTCGGCCGTATGTCACAAAGGGCCGTGCCTGTCGTTCGCAACAACTTCAACAAGCGTCCTAATGACGCTGGAGGATCGGGAGTACAAAGCGTCCAAACACGTCTGAAAATCGTGGTCACTTTGCCGCAGTAAATTGCAACAGATGCGGCAAGCGTGGGCACGAGCACCCGATTGTAGACTGAGAACATGCTTCAAGTGTGGCGAGCTAGGCCACTTCAGTCAATATTGTCAGGCGGGGAAGCCGAATCAACAAAACCCCCGAGGAACGTTCCGAATCCGCATAAAGCGCGATACTGCAAGGCGCAAATGCGGTGCCCGTCAACAGCGAACCAACGCCACGGAGCTCAAGGCCGAGTTTATGCCTTAACTCGGGACGAGGCGTACGCGTCCGATACTGTTGTAACAGGTATATTACTCTACAAAAGTATACCTGCACGAGTCCTATTCGATTCGGGTGCGACGCATAGCTTTATATCTGCTGATTTTGCGAAAGAAAATAAAATAACCATGCAATCACTAGATATAATATTAGCGTTAGCACTCCGTCGGGAGTCGATATGCCTGCGAACTTTATTTGTAGGGATGGCCACATTTGCGTCGGGGGAAGATATCTATCCTTGGATGCCGTCGTGCTAGACATCAAAGATTACGACATAATCCTGGGCATGGATTGGTTGGGCTTGTCGTGCAACGATCGAGTGCGCGGAGAAGAGAGTGGTGTTTCGTCTTCCTGGCGAGACAGAGTTCTCATATTCGTGCGGTACGGCCTCGAAGACGGCGATGATGGTATCGACAATCTCGGCGAGGCGTATGCTGCGTTCCGGCTGCGCGGGATACTTGGCATCAGTTCGAGACACGCGGACGGATAATACAAACACAATGCAGACGATGTTGTGGCAGATTTTCCGACGTTTTTCCTGACGAGATGCCCGGATGCCGCCGGATCGAGAAATTGAATTCAGCATCGACACCTTTCCGGATACACGGCCGATATCAAAGGCCTTACCGAATGGCTCCAGCAGAACTGAAGGAACTGAAGGTGCAATTACAAGAGTTGCTAGACCGCAGATTTATTCGCCCTAGCGTCTCTCCGTGGGGAGCTCCCGTACTGTTCGTGAAAAGAAAGATGGGTCGTTGCGGCTATGCATCGACTATCGGGAACTCAATAAGGCGACCGTGCGAAACAAGTATCCTTTGCCGCGAATCGACGACTTGTTTGACCAACTGCAAGGCGCGGCAATATTTTCAAAAATCGATCTTCGTTCAGGCTATCATCAGTTGAAGATCAAGTCCGACGACATATCGAAGTCTGCCTTCCGCACTCGATATGGTCATTACGAATTCCTCGTCATGCCGTTCGGTTTGACGAATGCCCCTGCGTTTCATGGATCTGATGAACCGAGTCTTCGACCTCAAATAGATAAATTTGTAGTCGTATTCATCGACGATATCCTTGTCTACTCAAGAATCGGAAGAGCACGCGGAACATTTGAAGACGGTGCTGCAGATTCTGCGTGAAAACAAATTGTACGCCAAGCAGAGTAAGTGCGAGTTCTGGATGAGTAGCGTGACATTCCTCGGGCACGTAATCTGCCGAAGGTGTCGCGGTGGACCCAAAGAAGATTGATGCGGTGGTGGATTGGAAACGACCTGCCTCGGCTAGACATTCGGAGTTTCCTGGGCTTAGCGGGCTACTATCGTAGATTCGTGCGAAGCTTCTCAAAACTAGCGTCGCCTCTGACTCGCCTCACCCAGAAGGGAGTAGTATTTGAATGGAGCGACGACTGTGAATCCAGCTTCCAAGAGTTGAAGCAACGGCTCGTCTCAGCTCCAATCCTTGCACTTCCAGACGGTCCAAAGGCTTTCAGATATTAGCGACGCATCGGGAACTGGCCTCGGGTGCGTACTCATGCAGAGAGACAAAGTCATCTCCTACGCTTCACGGCAGTTGAAGCAGCACGAGAAAAACTACCCGACGTACGACCTAGAATTGGCGGCGATCGTCTTTGCATTGAAGTTATGGCGGCACTACCTCTATGGCGTGGCATGCAGAATCTACACAGATCACAAAAGCCTGAAGTACTTATTTACACAACGGGAGCTCAACCTACGACAGCGACGTTGGCTCGAACTCATAAAAGATTACGAGCTAACGATTGAGTATACACCGGGCAAGGGAAACGTGGTGGCCGACGCACTCAGCATAATGTTTATGGGAACACTGGCCATAAACAAGGAGATAAGCGAGACCTTGAAGCGATGGGTATCGAACTCGGAATTGAGTATCGACACCTGTACCTAGCTCAACTGAAGTTAGGATCGAGCCTGCTTAGCAAGATAAAGACCGCACAGGGGACGACTCATTCCTGAAGAAAATGCGAGCTGATTTCAACGGAAGGGCGACTGACTTTGCGGAAGACGGAGACGGGACGATACGACTAAAGGGAAGGCTCTGCATTCCTGAAACTGCCGAACTCAGAAAAGAAATTCTGACGGAGGCGCACTATGCGAAGTACTCGTTACATCCTGGAAGCACCAAGTATACAAGGACTTGCGCACAAACTTTTGGTGGCACGGCATGAAGAAAGACGTGGCTACGTTCGTATCGCAATGTATGGCTGTCAGCAGGTGAAGGCGGAACACCAACGGCCAGGCGAGCTGCAGAACATCTCCATTCCGAGTGGAAGTGGGAATATCTCGATGGATTTCATTGTGGGATTTTCGAAGACGCCGCGGGGGAATGACGCGATTTGGGTCATTTTGATAGATTGACCAAGTCGGCTCACTTCATCGCAATTAAAGTAGGATGGAGCGTCGATCGGTTAGCACAAATCTACGTCGATGAGATTGTTCGACTGCACGGGGTACCGGCCTCTATAATTTCGGACAGAGACGGGCGATTCCTATCACGTTTCTGGACGAGCCTCCAAGCGGCGATGGGGACCAAACTGAACTTTAGTTCGGCGTACCATCCCCAAACAGACGGTCAGACGAGAGGGTCAACCAGATCTTAGAAGATATGTTGCGTCTGTGTGCGATCGACCTAAAGACTAGTTGGGATACACATTTGCCGCTTGCGAGTTTGCGTATAACAACAGTTATCAGTCGAGCATTCAGATGGCTCCATACGAAGCGCTCTATGGGAGAAGTACCGTTCGCCGATATGCTGGGATGAAGTCGGAGAGCGACAAGTACTTGGACCAGAACTGGTGGAGCAGGCCGTCGAAAAGGTCCGCTTGATTCGAGATAGACTCCGCATCGCGCAAAGTCGACAAAAGAGCTACGCAGATCTTCGTCGGCGACCGCTAGAGTTCTTGGTCGGGGACCATGTGTTTCTGAAAGTAACGCCCATGCGCGGTGTGTGATGCGGTTCGACGTTAAAGGCAAGTTGAGCCCGAGATTTAGGCCCCTTCGAGATCATTGAGCGAGTTACGACGGTTGCTTATCGGATCGCACTACCTCCTGCCTTAGCTGATGTGCACGATATTTTCCACGTTTCACAACTTCAAAATACGTACACGATCCAAGTCATGTGGTCAGCTTCGATCAGTTGGAGCTACGTACTGACTTGTCTTACTCGGAGGAGCCTATTCAAATTTTGGACCGCAAGGAGAAGGTGCTGCAAAATCGGTCGATGTCTTGGTCCGCGTGCTTTGGCGAAGCCATTCAGTCGAGGAGTCGACGTGGGAGATGGAGGCGGAGATGAAAGAGAAGTACCCCGCGTTGTTTTCTAAATTAAGGTCAGACCCTTGTTCTTAAGTTTCGGGACGAAACTTTTTCTTAGTGGTATATTATGTAGCGCCCCGCTTTCGATAGGCGACGGAACTTCATAATATGCTAGCGCCGAGTCAGATCGACCGGGAACTTAGATGGCCATCTGACTCGATCGCTAAGCTTGGTAAACGTTAACGCCTTGCGGCATCGATTCAAATCGATTTGAACGAAAGTTACGAGAATCGATCCAACTAATGGAACGACTTCTGTTGGAATAAGTCTTAGATGCAGCGGGCTGCGTCTCGGCGAGTGAGCTCTCTATAGAGTCCCTTCGACGGGACCAGACCGCTGTATGGTTTTCTTGGAGCTTTGCTGCTGGGCTTGATGAAGTGCTTTCGCGTCATTTTCATGGATGCAATTACAATTTCGATGCAAGGGAAAAAGAAGGAATTCTAACAAAGCGTTGGTGCCATTGCAGGAGCTCGCGTAACTAAGGATTGACGTTGCGTAGCACTTGGATGATCGGCACGAAGCAAAGTAATCGGTGGGTGATTCGGCCTTCTTTTCTATTCTATCCCGCAAACTTATTCCTTGCTTCGAATTCATTCAAATCGAATGATGCCAAGTTAATTGCATGCCAATCCACTAAGTCAAGAACTCGAGAAAAATGTATCGATTTTCAGTAATCTACTCAGAAAAATACAAGTTTCTCACATAACTGGAAAGTTTAAGGTTAGTAAAAAGATAGACTATTTCATCTGCTGCAAAATATTATGAAACGTCGATCATGGGTTATGATGCCTCGGAAAATTTGGTGCCCACGGGACGCTAAATCGGTGTACGGCTTTGGGGAAAATGAATCGTTGCATGAGTTGCGAGAAATGATAATGTCGTTCGATACTATCCGCGCTATACAAAACTGTTCGCATATATGAAACTATTCGCACATAGGCATGGTCATGGACAGCTTGTGCACAAGTTCGTTTTCCTCGAAACGGTATCCGGGGCATCGGAACCGATTCGTCCTAGGGGGAATAATTTATCGTGCTTCGGCGCGAGGCATGCGGGACCTTCAATAAGGCTTGCAACCTAGGCTGAACGGGTTGCGTCGCATGCCAACTTCGATTTAGTCCCTAGTGGTGCGTAGCACCAATGACCGCATATAAGATAGTTGCATGCTCAACTATTGTCTTATGCAGGTGTAAATATTATCTCTATTTTCATGCAGGGACGAGCACGACCGTGGTAAGAAATATGATAAACTGCGATGTTATGTTGTATGCTTTAATACTCAAAGACGGCTATCGAATATGAACTGAATTCATTTAGTTCTAATAGAAAGACAACTCTAAAGCATGCCTATCCTAACAATCAGAGTCGGTTTAGACGAGTTGATTCGTCTCGTCCACTTAGCAAGTGTGCTAATCCCCTCCCCCAATTTCCCCAGGTGCGGCGGGCGCTCCAACCTAAAACGAAGCTGAAGTGCGGAGAGGTGTTTTGAAGCTCTTCCTATACTGAAGTATTTTGAAGCCAATTCAAGTCGACGGCTTATGTATAAAGGGGCGAATGTATGGGACGGCAAGCGTAGTTCAGGCAACTTGTCGAATGTATTTTCTTTCTGTTTTCAATCAATGTAGCCGTAATGGATCCAATGTAAATTACGACTTGCACTTCGTTGCAAGCTATGAATGAAAAGCATTTCTATCTTCCTATACTGCGTCTTATATTTTGATGTGATTTGTGAAGTTTCGACTTGGCGTATTAATATCAAAATTAAAAGATAACCGTTTGAGAACTTGTCATCTTGCCTTGCACGAGCGCAACTCCAGGCTCGTGCGGCATCACGCCTTAGCGAGGACGATCGAATCGGCAAAATTAACATCGGGGACTAACGTTGCCGACTCGGGGCATGACATCGAAGTCATATCAAGCATTGTCCTCTTCGGTTGTCAAGTCACATAGTCCCACGATCTTAAGGCTCGTCATAAAAGTTAACTTGGGTTGTAGTGTCGCATAGAACACAATCGGTTTAAGTCATAGCAAGCTATGGCAATATCTAGGCTCACTTAGAATTCACGACCGCGGCCAGAAGTGCCCAATATCTCGTGTCACTTTTTAGAAATTGTCCTTCTTAGAAGTCTTGTAACGACAATTTTTCATGGTTATTCAACTTCTATAAGTTGGGTAAGGCTCTGAACCAAGAATACCATATCTTGTAGAATATGACGATAATTTGACTGCTGTGATAACCACCTCCTCCATCGTTTCGAAAATCGAGTTATGATTGACGTACCTGTCCTCCCTTTTATTAAGTCACGTTATTTTTTATATATATTAAGATTAATTTTAATTTCGATAACGAAATTTTTATAAGTTGGATAGGATGTAAACCCCAAATTTTTTAATTCTATTACTATTACTTTTATTTCACGGTATTATAATAGTTGAATTAGTACTATGAATTTTGTTAGTATCAAGAGTAGTAATTAAAAGGCTACATTATATGTATCATAAGTAATGTACAAGTTTTTGTACTAAATGTTTCAAGAAATATTTTTATTATTTTGGAAATTTTTAGGAATTTTTTATTAGTTTATTTACAATCATTTCTTAATTTGATAGCTTTGGATTTTATTAATACCTTTTTACAAAGGTAGCAATTAATATGCTACATTAAATATAATAGGCCTATTGTACAAGTAAATATTTAGAAAATATTTATTTAGAGATAAATTTTTTAGAATGTATAATAGAGTATAGTACATGTATTTAGGAGATATATACAAATGTATATATATTTATAGTAAAAAAAAAACCAACCCCAAAGCCAAATACTCGCGAGATTATCAAAATCTCGCGAGTCAACCCTTCAAAGAAAACCCGCAGTCTTAACAGAGGACTCTATTACTAGAGTATAAACTCTCCTAAATTTGATAAATCCTTCAAAGATTTGATCCAATTTAAAACCTGGTAAATCCCAATCCAATCCCATCAATTAGAAGGAAATCTAATCTAAACCATCAGAGGATTGGATTTAAATCCCCATAGGTATATGTTCGGGAACTCTCCTCGCGAAGAAAAATTTTCTTCCGAAAACCTACATATCTCAATCCAGCCACCTACTTCTTCGGACCCGCGCCCTACCATCCCGACGACCGTCGTCAGCCACTTGTTGTAATGTCCCGCTCCGTACGGTGCATTATGATGAGTCATTGACTCGAAGAGTTGCGTTGACTCGATGAAGTATCGATGCGAATCGATGCAAGAGTTACGTTGGCCAAAGGTAAGCTTTGACTCGATTGGGATCTATGAATCGAATCGATGCAAAGGATAAGTCTCGTTTGAGCAAGTACTGATTTTAGTTGATCTGGTGTGCAGGCTATGCTTTTACGCTGGACGATAAGAGGTCGACATTTTGCCTTATTCAGAAAAGTGTCCATGAAACCAAATCGTCGCCTTGCAACGGAGTGTGGCATGGGCACGATAGGCCAAATCAACCGAGTAGTTCAAAGGAATAGCTAAGTCTAAGAGTTAGCTATGCGACCAAGTTATGGAATCCAGCCGCATCAACTCGGCAAAACGACAAGGCGTATCGGCTTAAGGTGGGCGGGTTCTTGACTCTCTCTCCCTATTCCTTCACGTCTAATAAAATATATCATTGTATGCATAAGTAGCTATTGAGTTAGCGAGCGTGGCTCGGGCGATTTAAGGTCTCAGTATTGTTTGCCATTAAAATCTTTTGATTGCAAATTTTAATTACAAACAGAACAGTGTTACAATGTAGGACTTAGACGTAGTCCTAGGAGTACACTTTTGTTTATCTGGGTCCCTTGTGCCGATGGAGCGAGTGGTAATGCGTTGACTCCGTTGACGATCTGACGACGGTTCTCGGTTCTCTGAAGGGCTGAGTTGCTCTGGGTGCCGGAGCTTGCGGAGAGAAAGAAGACGTTGAGTGTCTGTATCTGCCTCTCTGTATATGTATATCGGTGGTTGTGTGATGTGTGTGCATAAGAAGGAAGTGATCCCTCTATTTATAGCTTTGCAGGCTGGCTGCTCATGAGCGCATATATAGGATGCGCCTGTACGCGGGGACGCCACGTGGTGGTTGCTGATGGAGGCGCATAGGCGATACGCTCTGATTGAGGAGTTGAACCTTTCCTGTTGCCTTTGTGGGCTGCGGTCGAGCTGACATGTAGCAATGGAGAGGATCTTTCAGTTGCTGAGATCTTGGGTGATTAGCACCCCTTCATAGGCTGAATCAAGTCAAAGGACACGTGTCGTAGGTCCATGGCTTAAAGATCTCGGATTTGGTGGGAAGTGATCTGAAAGGATGCACCTGGGATTGGGCGCATGAGGAGACTTTGGCTCGTAACCTTTAGGAGTCACGAACCAATCGGGGCGTATGGCTTTTGAGGCGTATGCGGGGCTTCAGCAGTGACTTTACTTCTGTCTTTAGGGATCAGATAAAGGTCTGAGGGGCACGGCTTTTAAGGCGCATGCGGAGATTTGGGCGCCTGGCTGCGGAGGCGCATGCGAGATGGTTGGGCAGCCACGTGGCTTGTAACCGTCGGAGGAAAGCGATGATGATGCTGACGTCGGCGACGCTTCGTCTTCTGAAAAAGCTGCTAACTGTCTAGTCCTCGGGGGACGTGATGCCAATTCTGTCATTTGAGCATTAATTGCTTGATGGGTGACGAGCCAGAATGGGCGCATGGGTCCATGTTGATTATGATGCATGGGTCTGTGCTTTGTTGGGCGCATCCATACGGGACGCTTGGTGCTGATGGGCGCATCTGTTGCATGGCGCATCTTCATTGGTCCGTCTGTTGAGTTCTTTGGGGCATTAAGCTGAATTCGAAGAGGCGAGTTCTTTCATCATAAATACAAGTTCATTGTACTGACTTCGGGAAGGTTGCCACTTGGCGTATGGGTTTGATTTGCCCTGGCCTATGAATAGCAACAGTTTGAGAGAGTTTTGTTGTCTCTCCCTTGACTTCTCGACGAAGATGGATTCGACTGATCCTCCTCCTTGGCAAGACGTTGTACTGTGGATGATGGTTCTCCTTGTTCGAAGAAGCTTTGACGGTGAACTCCTTCAGAAGATGAGATCCCCAGGCTGGTAGATGCGTCTGTGCATTGACGAGGAAGTGACTCACTCTGACGGGACAGAGTGATGCGCTGGGATACGCTGGGCTGAGTCGACACGGCTAGCTGAGACGACACGGTTAGCTGAGACATCTGAGTGATGAGCCTAGTTGTGATTAGGCTGTTACAAAGTCTTCAATTGGCATCATGTTTCTGAGATGAGGTCGGACAGGCACAACATGTTGCAACTGTTGGAACACAGACTGCCTTGGTGGTAGAGCCACTGTCTTGCGACAGCAGTAGTTGATGGCGACCGTAGCACAAGTGTGCCCTGTGAGGGGCGCATTATGCTTGTGTCACGACCCGCACCCTAGAGTAAGGGCACGAGACGTGGGTACGTCCTGCCTACGCCGCAGTGTCGGCGGTAGAACGCTGTCCTAGGTCACAACATCTAGCAATAATATACTAAGCAGTTTATACTCCCCGAATGGGGGTGACATGATAGAAGTAAACTCAATCACAACTAAGGAAGAAGAAGTACGATATGATAGAACTCAAGGAAATACAGATGATAAAATAGTCTAAGATAACATCCCAGCAAATATCCAGAGTACAAATCTCAGCTACTGAATATGAAAGAATATATACAACTCAGAATCTCAAGACAGAAATAAAGTCTAGCTAAAACAGTCTCAAGACAACATAAATAAGATAGGCCTAACTAAGCTAGTTTAGGCAATGGGGGTAATATCCTCAGCTAGAACTGGGTCCTCATGAGAGTCCAGCTCGCAAGTGTCGTCTAGGGCTGCCCCGTAGAAGGTATACACAGGCCTCCTCCTCGTCCTCTGTAATATTTTTAACAGGTCCAGTCAGGACAGGAGCGAGCACAATACACCTCAACAGTTCATAGCAGGTTAGAAAATATAATCATGCAGTAAAGTAAGATACAGTTACTAAAAAAAATGCAGTATGTAAACAGAGAAAGAACTGTAAATAGAAATATCTACTATAAATAGAGACTAACAGTGGCTAGTGAGTCAGAGTACAATATAGACATGTAAATGGCATAGGAGATTCTGATGCTACACTATGGAAAGATTCTGATGCTACACTACTTGGATAATATTCACATGTCTACTTCTACTCCCCCGTACCCCCAATCAATATACAAGGATCCAACCAGGTTATGTTATGATTCCATGCAAAGGCCCCCGAAGGGTGATACATGGATATCCCATAAATGGGGATTCTAGGAGATCCAATAAATGGGATAAGAATTCAAAGAAGACTCTGTGAGCATGAAAGTACATGTCACAAGTGATCGATGAACCAATAAAGTATAGTGATACGCCATGTAAGTGAAACGCACAGAACATGAAGTACCCGATGCTCCCTGAAGGGATAACATCTCAAGAAGGGATCTATATAGTACCAATCCATGTGACCAACGTGACAGTATCAAGTAAAGTAATTTAAAGCAGAAAAATAATTCTAAACAGGATATGAAATTATCAGAGAATGTACTCGTCTGGTATCTGAGTGTCCGGATGAAATGTACTGTCCGATGAGAGGTGTCTGGATCCTAATCAGAACAGCACAAGTCACAACAAGTCTAAAATGATAACAAGATACAATTTAATGCAATCTAGATGAATCTAGGTCAATCTAGGCCAAAGTCAACTCTTGGTCAACCCTAGAAGTCATACTAGGTCAACTAGGTCAAACCTAAGTCTAACAAGTCTAAACTAGTCTAGCTAGTCTATTCTAGGCCTATTCAAGACTAAACAAGCCTAACTAAGCTCTCACTAGTCTAGCAGACACACCAAAGGACAATACCATATATGGATATATATCATTATTCACATATGTGAATATATATATATATATATCTACATATACAATTAAGGTATGCATAGCACATTAGCTATTATTTATAGAAAATCCTCTTACATTTACACTATCATCTAAATATATCCTCATTAGGTTAGACATTGGCATATACTTATAGACATACATACACACATATATGTATCATATATACATAGAGAGGGGCAACATATGAGATGGGTGTGTGCATCTAAAGGGCAAAACTATGTGTGTGAATGTTAGAGTGAGATTGTGTGTGACAGGAAAAATGTGGAATGTGTGTGAAACATATGTGTTAGTGCCACAGGAATGTGTGTGATGTATGTGTGTTCAGGTGACAGGAAATGAGTGTGTGTCTGTGTAAATGATACATTGTGTGTGACTGCTAAACAGAAATATATGTGTTAACAGTTAACAGGGAACAAAGGGGTGTTGCAGGAAATAAAAACCAGTGTAGTGTGGATGAACATTTGTTTGTGTGAGTATATTAAAACCTGTGTGTGTGTGTAGTGTCCCAGGGTTCAGTGTTTAGGACAGTGCACAGGAATGTGTGTGCAGGAAACAATAAGCTAACAGGTGAAAACAGAATATGTGTGTGTAGGAGTGGCTGTGTGTGAGAGAGTGAAACCTGTGTACAGAAATAGAGTGTATCAATGAAGGGTTTAGTTCAGGAAATAGGGAAGGGAACCCAAATCAGTTCACTAAGTAATGCAAATGACAGTTTATTAGAAATGTAGGAAGGAACCACATCTAAATCTCAGATTTTAACATAAAGGAAACTTGGTTGTTCACAAGCCAACCCACATCAATCTCAGGTATTCATTTAGTCAGTGAATCAAAACTAATCTCAGTTTAATTCCTAACAAACTAACATATATTACATTTCAAAATTTCTCAGGAATTAGAAGATTAATGAATGGCAATGGTTCTCAGTTCTCAAAATATACCAATCTCAGTCCTATAACATATGTAAAAAAAAATTTAGTTTTAACATTGGATTAAACCCCAGGGTTCACACTGTATATAAAATCCAGTTTTTAACTTTTCTATACAGTTAACATTTTCAGTCTGCATATCCATCCCAAACCCAAATGACAGTTCAAACCAACAGTGCATAATGTGTCTAGCAACATGTGACAGTGTAGAGGAGACCTGTGAACAGTTAGATGGTGTGTAGAAAATCAATGGTGTGTGTCTCAGATTCAAAATATTGACAGTTCAAACAACCAACAGTCCTTTAGCAACTAGCAACCCAAAATTCGAAATTCGAAACCCATAGCTCCACCATAAGTCATAATTTGATATGTATATCCTTCATACACATGTGGGTGAACTATTTATCCAATTAACATTATTAAAAAAGTTAAAAATAACAATTAGAACTCAGAAAATTCATTTCAGTGCAGTGGTGTCAGTTTAGTATCGGGAATTTGGGGAATTCAATGATTCGAATTCGAATAACACAAAATGCAATTCAGAGGGTTGATAATACATGTGTCACATGTGGTTGTGTCCATCAGACCCCAATGTGTCCAAAATTTGGACACAAACGTGTCCAATCAAAATAAGACTCAATCCACAGAAACTGTGTTCAGACAGTGTGGTCGAGCGGTGTCGAGCCCTCGTGCTCTCGACACAAGGCGACACGTGTCTCATGCTCATGCACATGGGTTCGCCCAGAGTAGGACTTCATGATGAAGTGTCTGCATCGTGTCTAATGTGTGTCGTGTCGTGTCAATCAGCGCGTATCAGAGCGCAAAAACGGGTTCGCACGTGTCAGTGTAAACCCAGTGCAGCGGCGATTTCTCCGTGCACACTAAACGAGGACCCACAAAATTTTGTGGGAGTCCTGTCAGTCACTAGGAGAACGTGTACACCAAATTTCGTGGCCTGAGTCGCCGTGTCGTGTCCTCTATGACACCCGAGCTGCAGGGGAGCCAACCGAGTACGCGCGGGGGCGTGTCCACGGGTCCAGTACGACCCCGACACGATACGAAATGTGTCCAAACCTAAGCGACCTAAAAACTTAATTTCCTATTCAATTACTTCCTGAAAAATCGATCAAAATGCCCACTGTGGTATTTCGTCGAACACCTGCGACTGTCCCCTGATACGTGTCCGATTCGGACACGTAAAGGACACGAGAGGGTGCAAAAACCTATCCCTATAGTAAGAGGACACCTAGGGCTTCCTAACCATGCAAAGAAATCGAAATTTCATGGAGGGAAATGGGATTTACCTATGTGTGTTCCTTCACAAGAAAAGCTCCCAAAAGTGAGATCTTCTCAAGCTAGCCAATGGCTCCAAATTGTATCAAACCTGAGAATGGTCTCCACCAACAGTAGGAGGACACTAATTAGGTCACAAAGGAAGAAGTTGCAATGAAAATGGACTACTATTGAATAAACTATGAAGAAGTTTCAATGGAGAACAAACCTTTCCTTAGAAAAATGAAGGGATGAACAAAAAGGAGGCACAAACTTTGAGAGGGATTTTATAGTGTTGGGGAGGGGATCCCTAGGCTGGTCATAAATGCTAAGGTTAGGGTTTTAGGTTGCATCTAATGGCTAGCAATAAATCAAGGCTAATGTGTGGCCTAAAATCTAGGGCTCTTTTCTAGTTAAGTTGTAAACCACCCACTAAGCTAAACATGACTCAAACCACTTAACCAATACTAACTAATTCTCAAAGTGGCTAACTAAACTAGTTATGACTAATCTAGGTTAGGTCCAATCTAGGTTAGGCTAATCTAAACCACATGGCAATCAATTTATTAATATTTAAAACACACCATTCAAATTAATCATTTAAAATTCTTAATAAACTATATTAAATTCAAATAATTCAAAAATGGCAAATATACTCTCAAACTAAAAATAATGAAGTACCCTAATCACATGGCTAGGCTATAGGGTAGACAGTCTCTACGGTTTCACTAGCAAACACCAAAATCACAAGTAATGATCTTAAATAGTTTTAAAATAATTAAAAATCACAAAAAATCATATTATGAAATAAATATCAATAAATTATAATTACAAAATTTCAAAATTACCCTTATCTGGAAAACTGGGTGTTACAGCTTGTCGGTTGGCTCTCCTGATCGGCGTTTGTGAATGATCAAATTACGCAAATCGTTAGAGGAGAGTGCCACCTTTACACCCCCATCAGGCGCATGGCAAGGCCAAGCGCCGGGGTGGTCAAGTGAATGTTGCGCCCCTTGATCCAACACCAAACAGGCACTCAGATCAGTAGTAGGGGTACAACACTTAAAGTGACTTGAACGAACCTCGGACGTACAACCAGTGGAGGCGCGGAAGTTCAAGACCACAGGGTTTGCCTTGCTCGACTTGGTTATGAACGTAGTAGATGCGCCCAAGTGAGATAATGACTTTTAAGGGTCGGCTCATTTCAGGCACAGAAGCACCTGAGTCAACTTTGTACAGCTTACCATCAGCAGCACACATGATTGTGAACGCATGCTTCTGGTTTGCCGTTTGCATAGCACGTTTGAGGCGCATGGCCCGTGCCGCCTTGGAGTTCTTCGTACTAGCCCGCGAAGGTGCATAGTACTCAGAATCCAACTTTTTCTTGCCACGACAGCGAGTGAAGAACTTGCAGCCAACCCAGACGAAGAGAAGAACTGCTGCAACTTTTTGTGGCTCGAACGGGCTCCCTGGATAACGGGCTCCCTTTTCTTTATTTATTTTGGTGCCCTTTCAAAGGAGGCAAGAGGGCTCTATATATAGAGTGGAATGAGACCTCTCTTCTTCTCCTTTCCGATGTGGGATTAAAAGGAATATCCCTCTTTTTTCATGCTTCTACAAGTATGTGTCGAACACTAAGGTAGAACATTGAACATTGAACAATTGAAGCGACGTGCATCAAGTGTACGGGTCGCGGTAGGGCAATGATGGTAGAACATTGAAAGATGATATTGAGATGTGCATCACGTGCACGGCTCCGAGAACATTGAATACTAGGTCTAGAATATTGATTACGGCGTTAAGCGTGCTCTCGTGCACGAAATCTACAAAATGACTAAGTAACTACGGAACCACGGTTATGTGAATAACTTATGAATGAAACGCGTTGAATATAAGTACGAGAAGTCTAAGCCGTTGGGCGTAGTGCATCAATATGGATATGTTGGGGCATAATACCGATGGAACTTGAGACAAAGATAAGGGGATTACGTTTATGGAACACGAGATGGGTTGGAATGTATGACTTGTATGCTATGACGCGTATTGCATGATCAATGGACTCAGATGGCCCGTGCACGGGTGCGGCTTCCCTCGGACGGTTACGATCGGGGCACCGGAACCGTTCGGCCTAGGAGGAAATTATGTATGTTATTTATGGTGCACATCATTCGGATGGTTTGTGACCGTCCAGTGTTGTGATAAGCTATGATATCAGTAAGTTTGGGATCCTTCGGATATTAGGCTAGCAACCCGTATCGAAGCGATCATAGGCTTACACATAAGAGATGCCAAGTCCATTACGGTACGAAATACCGTAACCTTCATATAGATAGGGCCGGTAGGCTGAGATTAGAGTTGGGTGCAGGGCCTACTACCCTGATGCATATGTTTGAGTACGGTTGGTTGGTAGTGTGAATCATATGATTGCTTATGTTAAGTTCTAACCATTGCAGGCTAGGCAAAAAGGGACGGAGCTATGCACAATTCACTATGTTTATGTTTCAGATTATGCCTAACTGTATCTGTTGCCGGAACACGGAGTGGGACACATTTACAATAAGTTGCTATACATTGAATATGGCCATGAAACTGATCCTAAGGCTAATTAGAAAGATCACCAAATAATGTTGCATGTTCACTAAATATACTTAGTATTTTGTTTGGGTGCGAGTGAGTCTTGATCAGTGCAGTGAGGACGAAAGCACTAATCTTCCACTAGTTTGTGTGCAGGTTCAGGTATGATCGGCTTAGGGCGGGGCTTGGCTTGGACGTGCCGAGGCATGGAGTCCTTAGCGTTGCAAGATGAGCTACCGCATAGGCGTTCGGACTTGCGACATGGAGATGTTCGGCCGACGAATACTTGGTGGCTATAAAGAGGCATAATGTATGAAACAATGTAATCCTTTGTGAGCTACAGAGATCATGAGCCACTACTAAAATATCATCTAATAGCGACGTAATTTAGCGACGGCAAGAAATGACGTCGCTATTAGCGACAGCTTTATAAACACGTCGCAAAACGTCGCTGCCTAGCGACGTTCTGCGATAGGAGTTTACTACATCACTGAATAGCGACGTTCAGCGACATATTATTAGTATATGTCGTCATTTTTGCGACGTTTAGCGACGTCAACACGTGATGTCGCTAAGTTATTTTACTTAGGGCACGCCGCTTCCTTCTTTCCCCCTCACTCTCACTCGAAAACTCTCAAAAATTTTAATTTCCCCCCACCCCCCGGCGACTCCCTCCCCCTCTGTCAGTGCCCTCCCCTCCCGGCGACCCCCTCCTCCCCGGCGACTCCCTCCCCCTCCGGCGAGCTTCTCCTCCTCGAGATCCTCCTCCTCGAGCTCCTCCTCCCCCAATCCGAGCTCCTCCTCCTCTTTCTCAGGTAAACCCTTACCTAACTCCTCTCTTTCCTCCTCCTCCTCTCACACGGACACACACGGACACACGGACACACATCGTATCCCCAAAGAGTTTGGTTTGTTTTTGGACACATTGTGTCGAGTATTTGGACACGAGTTTGGTTTGGGAGACACGTACACACATGACACTTGTATATGCACACTTGACACTATACACTCTCTATCTCTCTAGTATATAAATGCATAAATTGTTGAATGTATATATTGTGTTCCCTTGGTTATAGCCTAGTATATGTAAATATCTTAACCTATATATGCATGCCTATATATATATATATAGTAAATATATAGGTAGTTGTGTGATTGATGGCTTGTTTAGATGTGGTAGTGTGGTAGTATGGTAGTGTGAGTGTGAGTGAAGAGGGATATTGAGATAAGTGTTAGATTGTGTGTGTGTGTGTGTGTGTGTGTGTGTGTGTGTGTGTGTGTGTGTGTGTGTGTGTGTGTGTGTGTGTGTGTGTGTGTGTGTGTGTGTGTGTGTTTGAGAGTGAGAAAGGTGAAAGGGATTTAGATATGTATCCATAAGTTAGTATCCTAAGTTAGATATTTAGGATAGTATCCTAGGCACTAATTTAATATCTTGTTTAGGATGTTAGTATCCTAGAGTTAGATAGGTGAGTTAATATCTTAGGATACTAGAAGTTAGTATCCTAGATAGGTTAGTTAGTGTCTTGGATAGGTTAGTTAGTATCCTATTTATCCTAGATAATTTAATATCTTCTAGCGACACTAAACGTGACGTCGCAAACAGCGACGTTCTGCGACGAAATTGTCATCTGCGACATGCCTATTCGCGACATCCAATTTTTTTTTCCGCTGCTTATGTTATCAATTTGAGATAAACACTTGTGAACCTGTTATCTTGCCTTACACGAGCGCAACTCCAGGCTCGTACGGCATCACGCCCCAGCGAGGACGATGATTCGGGTAAAATCTAGCGAGGACGAGCGATTTCCCGGATCGGGGCGTGACAAGTTGGTATCAGAGCGGTTCCATCCTCTGGACCGTGAACGAATCTCTTTGACCCTCAGTTGCTTCGCTATCGAAATCAGTTGACTCTAAGTTGTTTTCGCAACCGCATGGCTCATAGATCTGCTCGACGCTATATTGGATATTTCATACAATAAGTCTATATTAAGTGCGTACGTCTGCCACAAGTATGTCATGACTATTACGCTATCTATGGGTGCCATTGGAGAATGTTGGTTGCACGAAGTGCAACGAGTTATGGAATGTTGGTCGTACGAAGTATAATGAATATGGTGATGTTGGTTGCATGAAGTGCAATGACATACGTATTGTTGATCGCACGAAGTGCGGGGAGTTATGTGTTGTCGGACGCACGAAGTGCGAGGAGATATGTGTTGTTGGTTGCACGAAGTGCAACGGGTCGATATGTGAGGCGATGCATGTTATGTTGCTATGCGAACGGTTATGTGTTGTTGGTTGTACGGAGTGCAGCAAGTCGTGAATCGTTCGTTGCATCGGTGCAACGAGTCGATATGGTATGATGCGTGTTGTATGGCTATACGAATGGATAGCGATATGTTGCACGAGATTGAGTAATGACCTTAAGTATCGAGAATGAATCGTTGCACAAGTTGCAAAGAGTAAGATTCGAAAAATCACGGATGCGATAGTAATGAGTCGAGTTGGTCGCCAAGTCGAGTTTGAGTAGGCAAACGTGTATGTTGGCCGAATGTCGCGTTGAGCTTTGGAATAAGCGAATGTTGCGTGTGTGATAGATATGATCGCCAAGGTACGGTTAGATTGAATGTATGTCAAACTTGGATGAACGGTTATCACGTTGGCTCAGTTGTTGTGCCAACTTGAGTAAGAAGAACGCTAGAGCTGAGATCGGAAGGATCGCCACGGGATAGTTAGCTTGAAATAAATGTTGGACCTATGCAGAGTGTAAAGTCGAGGAATGACTCGATTTCGAGTGGTATATGCAATACCAATTATGCGATCAGTATAGCGAAGCATTGTATTGAGAACGATAGGCTCGATTTCTGAGTGGTATATGCAATACCACTTAGCGATAGCTGTGTTAAGTCGTTGGATGACTTGCAATTGGTTGCGTCGAGATGATTGTGTCGGTTATGATAGGATTGTCCGCAACGAAAGGAGTAGTACCGAGACTCGAGTGGGAATGATTTGATGGAAGTCGACGCAAGTATGCTTCGATTGAATCGAGTTGAATGATTATGTACGAAGTCGTACTCAGGTATGATACGTCGGACGAGGATTCGTTAAGTATAAGTCGAACGATAGGCTAAACATAGCGAGAGAATATTGCGTTGAGGAGATAGTTGACTCGGTCAAATTTACGTCGAGTTAGTACGAAGACTTACTCAAAACGAGTTGAGTAGGTACGAAGGAATCGTGCGAACGAATTTGAGTTAGCGTGATGAATCGGTAGCACGATTTGGAAGTGCGAGTTAGGGATATGAGAATGGATATATGAATTGGAAATTATGTCACGATGATGGTAGTTAGTTACGACCGAATGGATCTTGATGTGTGCAAGACTTGATTCGTATTCGAGTTCGGATGATAACAGTGATCGTAACGAATTGGAGCTTATGAAAGAGGAAGATATTCAAGTTATGCATATCGACGCTGGTATTGAGGCGTATCAAAGACGATATGCAATAACTCGGGGATACTCTGATCGAATGAACGAAAATTATGTTGAGCATTGTTGTTGGATGAATAAGATGCAAGTTAAGTTGATGGCAGTTGGATGATGACGGTAGGAATGCTTCGAGAATTTGAAAGTGGATGTATATTACTTGGATGCAAACGAGAGTGTCTGGATTGTTTCAAGGATAACCACAATGTTGATATTCTTGTCTTATGCGAGTGCAACTCCAGCATCGCACATGCGTCACGTCAAATTAGGACGATCATTCTGCGTGAGCGCTGGTATGGTGATTCATCCAGCGGGGATGGTTGAACTTACAAGGCGTGGCAAATTGGATTTAGACTTGTGGTTTGATGCGAAAGTTGTTCGAGGATGGTTTTGATGAGTATGGAATGTGTCGAACTATGATCACGAATAGATAAACTCGGGCTTGAGGCGAGTAGATGTCATACAACTAGCGAAAATAGTCTACGGTAATACATGAGTGATTCGAGTAGTTAACGATGCATCAGTTGCGCGGGGGATAGATAAATTGCGGATTGGTAAAGTATGTCGGATTGGGTAAAGTCCCATAGGAAGTGTCGGGAATTGATTTGGCTCCGCAATAGGATATAGTATGGTTCGTAGTAACTGTCCCTCGTTGATGATCTTCAATTAACGAGCGTAATTTCGAGGAAGATGACCCTAGAAGACTTGACCGCCAAATCAAGTGAATATTGAAGTCCCACAGGATGACCCTAAAGAAGTCGCATAAGAAATTTTGTCGAGGATGAGGAATGATGTAGTGCATGTTGAGGATAAGTCTAAGCGAGTGAGTATCGTGTTTTGAAAGTTAGCGAGTAGCCTTCGACTAGAACGATACGGTCAGGAAAAAAAATTTATGATCGATCAAATAAGTACGTAAGTAGACTTGGTTGGTCGATGATCGAATAGATGTCGAGGAACGTGCTTAGCATAGCGATGCGGTAAGGAGATTGTAAGGATTCTGCAATGCGCGAGAGCAACAAATAGTAGAATGACCCTAAGAGTTGTGTCGTAGACCGATTGAGAAAACGGTTAGGTTATGTGCATTTGAGCGTGCGATCTATGTTACGAAATGAACCGGCCGGGATTGAATCGAAGTTTGAGTAAAGAATTCGTACTCGATCGAGAATAGGAGATGGGCGTATCGTAAGAGACCTTGGGTCAGAAAGATTATTGCCTTTGAGCATCGTAGACTCAAGTTAAACTCTTGTGTCGGGAGAGAGCGAGCATGATGTCTGGATAAGTTACCTAGCGGGGGTAGCCCCAGATGCAATGCATGGGTAGAGCGAGAGAAGGTGAATTATATCTGGATAGTTGTGTGCAAGACTTAGTACAAATGGTAGGCAAAGGAAATTGAGACATGTTGGACTTAGTCCATGTCGTTAAGGCCAAGTGTTATGAACGACTAGGAAAACTCGAGTGGTGCGAAAGATAAGAAACGGTTGTGCGAATAGACGTTGCAGAGAATTATTGCGATCGGATGCACAATAACTTAATACAATGCGAGCGTTAGATGACCGGCGAGAAACTTATGGGATCGAAGTAACAATTTTGAGTTAAGTTATACGCAAAAATGTTTGGGAGGATGATCGCATGTTATGGAATAATGCATATGAGAAGTATTTGGGAATAGGTGCTAAGATTTGACTGAGTCGAGCACGGAATGATTGGTGTTTGAAGATTTAAGTTGAGCATGTTAGCCTTGTCCCGATATCCTACAACTGAGCTTGGCTGAAATACATATATTGGTGGGATGCCTAAAATATGTGTATGATCCAAACTAAGTTGTATGATTCCAACGATAGTAGCATGAGATCGTGAAACGATCTAGAGCGACACTTGGATTAAGTGTTGGTTTCGGTTCGAGGATGAACCTTATTTTGAGTGGTATATTATGTAATGCCCCGTTCCGTACGGTGCATTATGATGAGTCATTGACTCGAAGAGTTGCGTTGACCCGATGAAGTATCGATGCGAATCAATACAAGAGTTACGTTGGCCAAAGGTAAGCTTTGAGTCGATTGGTATCTATGAATCGAATCGATGCAAAGGATAAGTCCCGTTTGAGCAAGTGCTAATTTTAGTTGATCTGGTGTGCAGGCTATGCTTTTACGCTGGACGATAAGAGGTCGGCATTTTATCTTATTCAGAAAAGTGTCTGCGAAACCAAATCGTCGCCTTGCAACGGAGTGTGGCATAGGCACGATAGGCCAAATCAACCGAGTAGTTCAAAGGAATGGCTAAGTCTAAGAGTTAGCTATACGACCAAGTTATGGAATCCAGTCGCATCAAATCGGCGAAACGACAAGGCGTATCGGCTTAAGGTGGGCGGGTTCTTGACTCTCTCTCCCTATTCCTTCACGTCTAATAAAATATATCATTGTATGCGCAAGTAGCTATTGAGTTAGCGAGCGTGGCTCGGGCGATTTAAGGTCTCATTATGTGTCGAACACTAAGGTAGAACATTGAACATTGAACAATTGAAGCGACGTGCATCAAGTGTACGGGTCACGGTAGGGCAATGATGGTAGAACATTGAAAGATGATATTGAGATGTGCATCACGTGTACGGCTCCGAGAACATTGAATACTAGGTCTAGAATATTGATTACGGCGTTAAGCGTGCCCTCGTGCACAAAAGCTACGAAATGACTACGTAACTACGGAACCACGGTTATGTGAATAACTTATGAATGAAACACGTTGAAAATAAGTATGGGAAGTCTAAGCCGTTGGGCGTAGTGCATCAATATGGATATGTTGGAGCATAATGCCGATGGAACTTGAGACAAAGATAAGGGGATTACGTTTATGGAACACAAGATGGGTTTGAATGTATGACTTGTATGCTATGACGCGTATTGCATGATCAATGGACTCGGATGGCCCGTGCACGGGTACGGCTTCCCTCGAACGGTTACGACCGGGGCACCGGGACCGTTCGACCTAGGAGGGAATTATGTATGGTATTTATGGTGTACATCATTCGGATGGTTTGCGACCGTCCAGTGTTGTGATAAGCTATAATATCAGTAAATTTGGGATCCTTCGGATATTGGGCTAGCAACCCATATCGAAGCGATCATAGGCTTACACATAAGAGATGCCAAGTCCATTACAGTACAAAATACCGTGACCTTCATATAGATAGGGCCGGTGGACTGAGATTAGAGTTGGGCGCAGGGCCTACTACCCTGATACATATGTTTGAGTACGGTTGGTTGGTAGTGTGAATCGTATGATTGCTTATGTTAAGTTCTAACCATTACAGGCTAGGCAAAAAGGGACGGAGCTATGCACAATTCACTATGTTTATGTTTTAGATTATGCCTAACTGTATCTGCTGCAGGAACACGGAGTGGGACACATTTACAATACGTTGCTATACATTGAATATGGCCATGAAACTGATCCTAAGGCTAATTAGAAAGATCACCAAATAATGTTGCATGTTCACTAAATATACTTAGTGTTTGGTTTGGGTGCGAGTGGGTCTTGATCAGTGCAGCGAGGACGAAAGCACTAATTCTCCACTAGTTTGTGTGCAGGTTCAGGTATGATCGGCT
This sequence comes from Iris pallida, assembly GCA_029216955.1. Taxonomy (NCBI): domain Eukaryota; kingdom Viridiplantae; phylum Streptophyta; class Magnoliopsida; order Asparagales; family Iridaceae; genus Iris; species Iris pallida. The sequence continues at coordinate 17,766 of JANAVB010033136.1, read as the reverse complement.
TCGGGCGGGGCTTGGCTTGGACACGTCGAGGCATGGAGTCCTTAGCGTTGCAAGATGAGCTACCGCATAGGCGTTCGGACTTGCGACATGGAGATGTTCGGCCGAGGACTACTTGGTGGCTATAAAGAGGCATAATGTATGGAATAATGTAATCCTTTGTGAGCTAGAGAGATCAAGAGCGTTGTAGCCATTTGGCATATTCAGTTGGGCGATTCAAGCCTTTGTAACCTTTAGTTCATATCAATAAAAGAGATTCTTATGTTATACTCTGTTTTCTTCCGCTGCTTATGTTATCAATTTGAGATAAACACTTATGAACCTGTTATCTTGCCTTGCACGAGCGCAACTCCAGGCTCGTGCGGCATCACGCCCCAGCGAGGACGATGATTCGGGTGAAATCTAGCGAGAACGAGTGATTTCTCGGATCGGAGAGTGACACTTGCCACCGCCCACGAGCCGCCGTCCTGCCAGAAATGGTTGCACATGCACACAGGGAGCAGTCAACACAGGAGCAATGCTCAAGCAGGTACTCCCATTCGTCGTCTTTTTTCTCCCATCATCTTCAACCGTTTTGCGATCCGTAAAATTTTACGGAAAGCCTAGTTGAACCTCTAATAAACCCAGTAAATAGAATAAATTCCATTGGACTGTGCAATTCGTGAAAAATCATGAAAGTTTAGGAAAAAAAATTTATGTCTTAGTGACAGATCTTCACATGTCGAAGCCCATGTTCAACGCTGGATTTCATCCAACATGATGCAAATTTTAAAAATTGGTTTAAAGGGACTCATAGATATCATATACCTCTTCAAATCCCTTCTTGTAGTTTTCTTCTTCATCAAGTATAAGTTAGGTAATTCATTTTCAAAGATTGGGAAAAACAGTATTTCAAAACAATCCGATTTTAGAAAAACTTTTCGATACGACGTGCGTCCCGACAAACCAGGCGACGTGGTCGTAACCCATAAGCATCAAAAGGCGCGTATGGATGCTTTCTATATGTGAGAACTGACGAAACTCGATTTTGTTGTGCATGCACGACAAAATCGATACATATCCGTCAAGATACCCCCGTATCGATCCTTTGCAAACTAGGCCATAACTTTGTGCACTTTCGTCATATATGCCCCGGTCCCGTATCGAGACAAAACTTGTGCCAACAGGACCGTATCATTTTCTGGTCCTGTATGCCAAGTTTGGTCCGATTCTGAGAAGGTCCACCGGAACGTCATTTTGGCGGGCCCGTGACCCGATCCAACGGGCGAAATTGTGCACAGCCCGCCGAAATCCAACTTTGAACATACGATTGGGTTCGTCTCCTCAAACTAGACTCGTAGACATATAGTTTGACGACTTTAGAGACCGTAGATACTGGCACGCGTTTCGGTACAAAATGGGTCCAATGACGGACATTATTTTGACCCAAAATTATGATTTTGTCCCTGTTCCAGAATTGAACTTTTGGACGGGTGTTTCCTAGATATATCTTTTATACCGGGAATTTTTTTGATTTTGTTTCAGCATCCGAAACCGTTCGTGGATTTTGAGATTCATTGCTGACGTACTTGATTGTTGGATTGTCATTCCCGTACCGGCAGGCAAGATACCTTGCCACCTTACTCTGTGATTTACTTAATCTTATTTTCAGTTATTTATTTTTAGCATTTTTACCTGTTGATAGTATTATATCATTGTGCGTCCAAGTCACACTTGGGTGCAAGCGACTGTATCAGTCGTTTACTTGTTTTGTTCTATTTTCTTGTATTAACTTAGACTAGTGACCACCCATTGGTGATGAGGTATTGGTATATCTCATACGGCCTTGACACATGCCTTATCACGTGTTGTGAGTCACATGTAGGATGCGTACTCGCGTAGTTGGCCGACCACCGATACGTATGAGGCGTGCGACGGTTAGGAGTAACTGCTAATAGAATTGCATGCTAGTAGACTTGGTAGTTACTAGAGGTTCCTAGGAGTCATGGATATGACCTACTAGGCATTGGGTGGGGAGAACAATTCCTTAACGTATGGGCCACGTATGCACTTTCCTATTCCTGATCTTGCTGGCCTTTGACATTCGATGAATGTTATGCTTTGAGGTCCCTGGTATCCTGGTGGGACCATACTTGAGTTTTCTGTACCTGTAGCCAGAGTGCCCATGAGTTGAAGGTTTGTTCTTAACTGTATTATCACTGTAGAACTGGTAGGCACCCTATTGCATGCATCCCCTTCTACTCTCTATTATATATCACAGTTTATATGACATGGTATTTTCTTGTATCTTGTTACGTCCCTCTGAGGACCTGGTTATCTCTCCAGGTGTGTGCTTTTCATGATGCTTCACAGGTGCTCTAGCCCAGATCGTGGTCTTCCCTTTCTTTCGAAGATGACTGCTCCTGGTTCATCTCGCCATCTTTATCGATAAATTTCTTATATATTTTTCTCATTTAAATTAGTTGGTAATGGATTTGTCTCCGCCCAACTACTTGTACAAATGATAAATTCATAGTGATTATATTATTATTCTTTATTTTTGTGGATGAGATTTAGTTATCATGGTTTACGGCATTTTACAGCTTATGTAGTATACGAGGATTCTATATATTGGAGTATCTTCATATATGTGCAGCTGGCATGCCTACGTACTTGGTCCGAATTATTTTGGGACTGGAGCGTTACAGCTATCTGCGTGCCTGCCTTAAGGAGTCAAGATGTGTGAGCATGGTTTGAGTAGGTTACAAAGTATTATCTTGGTATGCAACACAGTCGCTAAGCCTAAGATTTGGCTATAGCTAGGGTACGTGCTTCGGCACGAGATGTGGGTCGACTAATGAGTCCGTTGGCACAGAGTGCATAAGTTCGATTTGAGTCGTTTCAAAGTTAAGTCAGGAATGCCCGTAGGACAAGTTGGTTAAGGCATGTTGAGTTGCGAGGCACGACCTCGATACGTCATGGCACGACCACGTTGTTATGACACGAGCATAGGCGAAACACTAAGTGGGGAGGCACGGCCTCGGTGCGTTGATGTTACAAGTATAAGAATGGTCTAGAGGCACAACGATAAGTAAGTTATCGGTGCTAGGTACGATGATGGTCTAGAGACACAAATAGGCCAGGCGTCGATGTCCTAAAACTGACCCTAAGACAAGACTAGAAAGACAATCATAAAGGAGTATTGCAAAAAGTAAATGAACATGTCGGTTTTGTATAGGTGGACGAGGAGTTCATTCCATCAGTACAGTTGAGTACTGATACCCACACAGTTTTCATATGCAAGCTCAGGTAGAAGCTCGTTGGCGTGGAGCTCGTTTGGATGCGTTGAAGCACGAAGTTCCTTGGCGTCTCGAGGCGTGCGGCCGTATTGAAGACTTCATCTATACGGGACATAATGTATGGACATCGCCTATCTGAAGCATCCGTTGGCTCGTCAATTGTATTGAGAGATAAGCGAGAGCTGAATATGACTTGTAATCAGAGAGAAAAGTGAGCTTGAGTGATTATAATTTTGGCTACGCGCCTTTGTAATCTTATGTCATGTCACGACCCGGTCCCAAATTGTTGGGTCGAATCGGATCATGCCCAGCCTGCACCGTTGTGAGACGACGGCAGTAAGCTGTATCCAAATACAGGTAATCACAACAACACAATATATTTGTCACAATTTCTAAAATTTTGAATATTAAAACTTGTCCAACAAAAGATTTATCTGATACAACTGATAAAATAAAACTGAAATAGATTGTCTTCACTCCAACATAATGAAACTAGAAATGGAAAATACATCTATCTAAAAAGTCGGCTCATCAGCCCCAAGATCAACATCATCTGATTGGGACTCTGGCAGCACAGCTGGGTAGAGCTCAGGATCGTAATAGCTATTAATTAATAGCTCAGCATCATCAATGGAACCTATTGGGGGTGGGGAATCCAGTTAGGAAAGGAGCAAAGTACAATTATAAAAATTTAACAATTCAACTAATAATTAGAAATCTACAATTTAAACAGTTTGAAATACTTGAACAATATTTTCCAGCAATTTTCCACAATTTAAAACAATGTGATTTGAGTATGTAATGCTTATGACCGGCTTGGGTTGTACAATAGTATCCTAGTGATACGATACGGCTTATCCCCGTGTGAAAAGTAGTAAGCTCGCACAATTATGCAATATGAAGGTATTGGTCATAGAACACTACACTACTTCCCCAATTCCACAATCAATAACAATCAATACTCTAGGAGAGAGTTCCATGTAGCAATGTGGTTTAATCTTTCAATATTATAATTATTAACTAAATTGAAAAATAAACATAACCGTACTTGCCTTGGTTTATAACTGGATTTGAATTGGATACCGGGGAAGGATTCAAACTCGTCCTCCAAATCCTACAGTTGAGAAGTTCTGACTTAGAACCATATTTGAACCATGTCTAGGTGTTCTAGTTATAATCTCTAAAATTTAATCCTAGTCAAGTTTTTAATTTGTTAAAATTATTCTACCGGAATACATTATCATTACGAACTACAATTAATTATTTAACGAGGTAAAAGTCGATTTACTGATTAATTGGGAAAATAACATTTACAAGTTAATTGTCAAAACTTTGTAGTTTAGTAACATATATATATATATATATATATATATATATATATATATATATATATATATATATATATATATATATATATATATATATATATATATATAACTAGATTTTTCTTTAAATGAGAAAAATATGAATTTCTGTTAACTTACAAAACTTAATGTGAGAAAACTTATTAAATTTCTATATAAAAATTAAATATTTTATTTTTATATTCTACGTATTTAATGCCAAAACAACAACCCAGAAAATAAAGAAAAAGCTACACTACACACTACAAGGTCTCAGAAAAGAAAATAGAAATTGGGCTTATGCCCTTACAATTTATTACATAAATTAATTAAATAAAAATACTGGTGAACTCTGAACGCCGGGAAGCGGTCCATTCAGCAGGCCGAGACCCTGCACTCAAAAATGCTAATGGCCAGTAATACATTCTAAAATAATTATTTAATTTAAAGATATAAAAGTACGATAAGTCTCAGACTTGGTCCAAAATATCATGTTGCACTCTAACTTATGCCTCAACGTCCGGAATGGCCGATTTCGTTTGCATTTAGCTAGGGCCCATGAACCGATATGGTCGTCGCCCAAAAATGATGCAAAAATCCATATTTAAAACCAACAATCAAGTTGTAATTTGTTTTGCAAAAGCCAGAATTTGGAAATAATTTTATTCAAACTTTAATATATTTCCGAAAATTTGGGCAGCACCTCCTCTATAATTGGGACAACCCAATCCTGGAAAAATGCCAACACCCAAAATATTCCAAACCAGGAATAACAAACCACAAAATAATCCCAAATCAGGGATACCAATTTATCCAACCCAAATGTAGATTTTTATTTCTAAAAATCAATAATCACAGAACCTTTTCCAAAATATAAAATTCGAAGAATCCGAAATGAGATTCGGAAAACTCAAAACCACAGAACCATATTTCGAAAAAATTCGAACTCGGAAATTCTGAGAACCATAGAACCACAAAACGAAAACTACAGAAATCATTCCGAAAAGGAGTTCGGAAAGTCCGAAACCATAAACACAACGAATCGATCTAATTCTGATCGGGAACCATGTCATCATAGACACAATATGAGGGACACGGGGACATGAATTTATACCTCAATTGCTCGGCTAGAGCTCTCAGATGAATAAAATAGATAGAAATATTCACGGACAGTAGGAACGGAACGCGGATAGCAGCGGGTCGAGTCCGAACAGTACTGGAGTCACGCAAGGAGGTGCTGGACAGCGGATTGGGATATGGGACAACAGATCGGGGCCGTTCGGGAGGTCGGCGGCGGGGAGGCCGCGCGAAACAGAGCGCTGCAGGGGGTCGGCCGGCGGTCGGACTCGCCGCGGGTGGCGCTGGCCTCGGGCGGAGGGGGCCGCTCGGGGTCGACGGCGGGAGGCGCCGCACATGGAGTCGACCGGGAGGCCGGCGGGCCTGGGTTCGCCGAAAGGGCGCGGATCGGGTGCCGAAAAGGCTCGGGTCGGCGTCGGGCTCGGGTAGGGCTTGAGAGAGTGGTGGAGATGATGAAGGGGGTTGAGAGGGGTTTTATAGGGAGGATTTGGGGGTTTCGGGAAGGGGAAAGGTCGCCGGGAAGTTTCGGGAAGGAAGGGGTAGCGGTCGTACGTTTGGGAGCCGAGGGGGTCGGCTAAGGGTCGGTTGTCACGACCCGCACCTACTGTAAAGGTACGAGAACGTAACAACGCCCAGCCTACGCCGCAGTGTCGGCGGTAGAACGCTGCCCTAGGTCTCAATGCATCTAACAGTATAAGGCTAAACAGTTTATACTCAACGAATGGGGGTGACATAGCAGAATGTAAACTCAATCACAACTAAGGAAGAAGAAGCACGATATGATATAGAACTCAAATAAAATACAGATGATCAGAAGAGTCTAAGATAACATCTCAGCAAATATCCAGAATACAAGTCTCAGCTACTGAATATGAAAGAATATATATACAACCCAGATCTCAAAGACAGAATAAAGTCTAACTAAACTAGTCTCAAGACAACATAAGTAAGATAAGGCCTAACTAAGCTAGTCTAGGCAATGGAGGTAATGTCCTCAGCTAGAGCTGGGTCCTCCTGAGAGTCCAGCTCACAAGTGTCGTCTAGGGCTGCCCCGTAGAAGGTATCCACACAGGCCTCCTCCTCGTCCTCTGTAATATTTTTAATAGGTACAGTCAGGACAGGAGCGAGCACAATACATCTCAACAGTTCATAGCAGGTTAAAAAATATAATCATGCAGTAAAGTAAGATACAGGTACTGAAAGAGATACAGTATGTAAACAGAGAGAGAACTGTAATAGAAATATCTACTATAATAGAGAACTAACAGTGGCTAGTGAGTCAGAGTACAATATAGACATGTAAATGGCATAGGAGATTCTGACGCTACACTATGGAAAGATTCTGATGCTACACTACTTGGATAATATTCACATGTCTACTTCTACTCCCCCGTACCCCCAATCAATACACAAGGATCCAACCAGGTCATATTATGATTCCATGCAAAGGCCCCCGAAGGGTGGTACATAGAAGTCCCATAAATGGGGATTCTAGAAAACCCAATAAATGGGATAAGGATTCAAGAAAGACTCTGTGATCATAAGAGTATATGTCACAAGTGATCAATGAACCAATGAAGCATAGTAATACGCCATGTAAGTGAAACACACAGAACATGAAGTACCCGATGCTCCCTGAAGGGATAACATCTCAAGAAGGGATCAATATAGTACTAATTCGTGTGACCAACGTGACAGTATCAAGTAAAGTAATTTAAAGCAGGAAAATAATTTTAAACAGGATATGAAATGATCAGAGATTGTACTCGCCTGATGTCTGAATGTCCAAAGTAAATATACTGTCCGAGGAAAGGTGTCTGGCTCCTAATCAGAACAGCACAAGTCACAACAAGTCTAAAATGATAACAAGATGCAATTCAATGCATTCTACATGAATCTAGAAGTCAAACTAGGTCTAATCAAGTCTAAACTAGGTCACTCTAGTCTATACTAGTCTATTCTAGCAAGCACACATCAATTCTAGACTATACAAGCCTAACTAGACTCTATACTGGCATTCAAGCCACACCCATAGGCTAAGAGCCCTAGGCTATAGGCTATATCATGCCTATGCCAACCCACATATCATATATACACATATCAATATATATATATAAATATAATATACACATATATAATATATATAGTATGTATATATGCAATACACATAGAAGAATAGGGAAGGGGCACATGTGCATTTGTGTTCATGTGTGTGTGTGTTGAGAGTGTACATGGTGTGTAGCAAAGTGTCATGAGAGCATGTGTGTGTGTGAAGATTTTAGGAATGTGGCATGGTATTTGTGTGTGAAAACAGTGAGGGTAACATGTATATAGGAATTAACAGTGCATTGGAACCTGGAAACAGTGGCAGGGCAGTTACTAACAAACCCAATTCCTCATGATAGTTAACTAATAACCCAACAGTGAATGGAACATGGATATACATTGACAGTACATAAGGAGACTAAATGACAGTGAATTAATAATGGAATTAACAAAGGGAAAATAAAATCAATTTGACAGTTTGGATATTAAACAAATGACAGTTAACTTGAAACAGTTGACAGGAAATTAGTAAACCAATCCATCATTCAATCAACCAAAACAACCAATGAAATGTATGAGAATTAACAGTGCATTGATCATTCAAATTTCAGTTTAAAGGAAGGAAATTAATTCAGGTACTTGGAAGGGAAATGGAATCAGTTTAACATTCAAGAAATCTCTTCTCAGTTATTGAGAATTTCTGTGACAGTTTAATATAGCAACCTCAACTTCGAATTCCTCATTCTAAACATCAAACCAAGCTAACCAATGACAGTTAATTGAGGAGCCAAATGATAGTTCCCATATGAATACAGTGACAGTAAATATTTGAAAACAATAGGCAGTTAATAACCTTCAACAAATTCGAATTCAGATTTAAGGGAAGGAATCAACTCTCAGGTTTGAAGAAAAATGGAAATCAATGTGGGTGTGTGTCCCAGGTATTTGGCAACATGACAGTGTGCCCACATAGGTTAGGGTGTCCCAGGTTTCAATGTCCTACCTGTGTGTGTGGTATGTGAGTTAATGTAGGGTGTGTGAGGAGTAAAAAGTGACAGTGCCATTGATTTGTGTGTGTGTGTGAAGTGTGAGGGACAGTGAGAATACAGTGATAGGAAGTATCAAGTAAAATATGTGTGATGGTGTGACAGTGTCTCTACATGTTCTCAGTGTATATATACCTCAATACATTGAAATCAAACCCCATTTCCTATGTTAATGTAATCCCCCAAAATCAGTGAAGTACAATTAAAGTGAATGTGTGATATAGGAATGTGACAGGGAAATTGGTAAGGTTTGTGTATTTCAGTCCAGGAATGAATGTGAATGTTAGAGTGATAGGAAAAATGCTTAGATGTGAGGGAAATATGATACCACTCTACAGATTTCAGATTTGGGCAGTGAGCAATGTGTGTAGGAAACAAATCAGTGACAGGTATTGAATCATTCCAACTCAAAGCAAAAACCTATCTAAATTGAAAGTTCGAACTATCAGAGGTTAATACATATGTCCAGGATTTAATCATGATACTTAACATCAATTAAACAGTAAAGAATGAAATGTACATCAGGATTTTCAGAATCTGGAACATGTATCAGTCTACCATGGGAACTTCACATTTCGAATATTAAAATACACTAATATATAGAAATAAGAGTTGGTAATTATGCTAGGGTGTTTATACATGCCATATAGTATAAATGTGTCCCACCACGAGGACACAGACGTGTCCAAACCAAGGAAAACCCAAATCGAGCACAACACAGACACAACTAAACAGCACAGTGTCGTACACGTGTTCCAAAGAGTCTAGGACACGACACGATACGAATCAAGTCTCGTGATCACACATGTGGGTTCGCCTAGTATAGCTCTAGGTCTGACACAGCCTGACACGGGTCCACGTGTCGTCGTGTCCAACTTACGAGGTCGTATCCGAACCAAAAAAAAAGAATGAACCATCAGTGTAAAACCCGTGCAGAGCGAAACTCGTGTCCGACACGACACGAGAGTGTCTCAAACTGTGAGGACCTCGTGTCAGTGTCTGACCCTAGGGCTGTGTCAAATATTAGGTGTCCACATGTCGTATCCGTGGCACAGTTGACCCCGAGTAGCAGGGTAATGCACCTGCGCGCGCGCGCTGCACCCCGCGTGTACCCGTGTCCAAAGCGACACGACACGACATGAAAACAACCTCAGTCACTTAGAATCCCATAAGCGACACCAAGACATGAATTTCTATTCAAATACATCTCGAAATATCGATCGAAATGCCCTTTGTGGCATTTCGTCGAACACCTGCGCACAGCACTGATACGTGTCCGATACGGACACGTACAGGACACAAAAATTGGCAAACCCTATTCCTACAGAACCAGGACACCTAGGGCTAGGTATTTATGCAAGGAAACCCTAATTTTAATGGTGGAATAGAAATATACCTATGGGTGTTCTCCAACACAAAAACTTCTTCAAAGGGGATCTCCAAAAGCCACCCAAATCGTTCAAATTGATTCAAATCTGATATTTGACTCCACAATCAGCAAGAGAACAATGATTAGAACACTATGGAAGAAATCCTAATAAAAATAGAGCTCTATTGATTAATCTATGGAGAAAAGAAGTGTAGGCTCACCTTGTTCTTAGGGAAAATGATGAACTAATAAAAAGAGGCACAACTTTCTAAAATGATATTATATAGGCAAGGGGGGGTCTTGGCTGGCCACTTTGGCTTGGGTTAGGGTTTCTAGGTTGCATTTAAGGGCTATCAATAAATCAAGGCTAATGTGTGGCCTAAAATCTAGGGCTCTTTCCTAGTTAAGTTGTAAACCACCCACTAAGCTAAACATGACTCCAACCACTTAACCAATACTAACTAGTTCTCAAAGTGGCTAACTAAACCAGTTATGACTAATCTAGGTTAGGTCCAATCTAGGTTAGGGCTAAACACAACACAAGACAATCATTTAAATAATATTTAAATCACACCATTCTAAATAATCATTTTAAATTCCTAATAAAATATATTAAATTCAAATAATTCAAAAATGACAAAATACCCTCAAACTAAAAATGATAAATGAAATACCCTAATCACATGGCTAGGCTCTAGGGTATACAGTCTCTACGGTTTCACTAGCAAAACACCAAAATCACAAGTCATGATTTTAAATAGTCTAAAAATAATTAAAAATCACCAAAAATTATAATATGAAATAAATATCAATAAATAATAATTATAATTATAAAATTTTAAAATTACCATCATTTGAAAAACTGGGTGTTACAATCCTACCCACCTTATAAAAATTTTGTCCTCGAAATTAAGATGATCGCACCCCCTTCTAGGTCAAACATAGTCAAGGGTCAATCACTAGTCAATTTTCTCAACATCCTAGTACTTGGTCATCAGCTGGTCAACTTCTTAGAATTTTACCTATGCTAGCTACCCAGGTGTTGGCAACTAGAACTTAGCAAAAAGAGAACTCTATAATAGGCTAGCTCTTTAACTTCCCAATCCTATCAAGTCGCCCATAACTAAATACCTATAAGCTAAGCACACCAATCCCAACTACCCCATATATATATGCTCAAGAACAACAACCCATCTCATATATCCTAAGTATATCATCTATATATGTATATGACTGATCAACCAAGGGTTAAAGTAGACTAAACTTATAAGTGACTGAATATATACTTAGAATTTAGGCTAAGGATGAATGGTCTGAAACATCAATATAGGCAAAAAGGAATGATGCCAAGGGGACTGAAATTGTGAGCTAAAGGACAGGACATTTGGGTCCACTTGTAGGGTCAAGTGAAAGGAACCTACACATGGAAGATGAACTAATGCTCAGGTAGAGGCTTAGAAGACTGAACCAACAATGAAAGAAAGGGTTTGGACATATATCTGGACAGATGGGCTAACCAGGTATCATATGTTTCTAAGAATGAAGGGGACAGAATAATGATCAAGGGAGAACTCTTATTAACAACACACATTATACTCTAATGTATACAACTGTCCAAGTGGACTGAACAACCATGCCCAAGAAAAGTTTAAACTCCACTATAGGACAGGTACTGCAGGTTAATAAAGGGTATTGCAAGGCCATCAATAAGTAATATGCTAAGAGATGCAGTATGTCACCATGCACAGAAGTGAGGATGAGTGCAGACCTCTAATATGCATAATACTGACTCTCCAGATGTGCAGGATATGATAAGTGGTTGATGGTTATATTGGTGAGTCAATGATTTGGGGTCTGAACAATGGTCCAGTGAAATCTATGATGCAACATGGTAGGTATTGAAAGTTGAGTGCATGGAACAACTTGTACAAGTCTGAACCAAGGGAACAGGGTATCTAGTGAAGGGTCTGCAGACTGCCTATAATGGTTGATCAACAAGACTGAACTCAACACAAGAAGAACTTACTGAAATAGGAAGTGGACCAACATAGGCTAACAACATGTCAATAATCCCATACAACAATGATCTATAGGTACCAACCAGCCCATATCCCATATGCCAATATCATCTGCAACCTATCTATATATATATAGACCTCTCAGTCTTAGGTGAACTGCAACTATACTCAAGGACAGGCTCTGGTCGTGGGTGTCTCACTGGAAAGGTAAGGAAGTAATAACAATCATGAAGGCTGTAAGGCATACTAACATCCTATGTGTAAACTGCTTGGTATTATAAATAACAGGAAAAATATCTACAATGGGTTACTATTCTAATACCAATACTAACTATCCCCTCTAGGGTACAGACACTCTACAAGTCGTTATATCATTATACTATGAAGGATCTACCTATGAACAAGCTCTACAAAACTAAATATCCCTACTCCTAAGTTATTTACAACAACAGAAGGGTATGATGTTTAAAACCTTCTCAAGATACACTCTGTTAATCATATACGTCTGTCCAAAATCATGTTTTCCAGAGTCTTCATCATGCTAGTGAGCAAGGCTACGAAAATCACAGAGCCCTTGACCAAGGTACGTACCTCTAGGTTCATGGTATTTAAAATTTTCGCATTGCCGCATGCGACGGCAAAAACCTTAAATTTTTATACCCGAGAAATACATTCAAAATTTGACTACGTGTCCTCACTATGCCAACTAACACGACTATCGAAGATTCTAGATCCCATGATTTAGGTGACCTAGCCCATATGATTTTTTTTGAAGAAAAACCAACATAACAAAAGAACAACATGACAAAATTAATCAATCAGCAAGGAACAAATGGAATCGGATTTCAAGGTAGTTATAAAAGACAATTGCGAGAATGGAATCGAGAAGAACGTAACTTGCAGCAAGATCTCCAATGGTCTGTGCATCCTCGACTGTCCTGACGATAGCTCGCCCTGCTGGTTTCCCTTGGTCTGCTGTTGATGCTGCATGAACCGCTGCTGCTGAAAGAAATCGAGAATGACGGGAAAAGGTCTCTGTACAAACAGAGGTGCACCTCCAATGTAGCAGAAACGCCAACCAAAGTCGGCACAACAGAAACTGCGGTCTCGAGGCCCTGATGAACAGGACAAGAGGTGGCCACCTCTCGATAGTATCCCCCGAACCGAAACGATGAGATCATGTCTCCATAACCATCATGAAGACAGATCAAAACAAGAAACAATTTCTGAGAATGAAGTGAAAATTCAAAGGAGGACAGTTTATATTCAAGGGAAACAACAAACAGTAAATTTAGATAAAAGGGATCTGATAAGGAGTTTTTCCTAATGTGATTGAGTACCTTCAAAATATCCTAATCCTACTGCAGGCTGTAGTGATACTCTAGTTCGAATACCACTACATAAACTCGACCTGCATGGACCACCACTAAAAACGTGTCACGACCCGCACCCACTGTGAGGGTACGAGAACGTAACAACGCCCAGCCTACGCCGCAGTGTCGGCGGTAGAATGCTGCCCTAGGTCTCAATGCATCTAACAGTATAAGGCTAAACAGTTTATACTCAACGAATGGGGGTGACATAGCAGAATGTAAACTCAATCACAACTAAGGAAGAAGAAGCACGATATGATATAGAACTCAAATGAAATACAGATGATCAGAAGAGTCTAAGATAACATCTCAGCAAATATCCAGAATACAAGTCTCAGCTACTGAATATGAAAGAATATATATACAACCCAGATCTCAAAGACAGAATAAAGTCTAACTAAACTAGTCTCAAGACAACATAAGTAAGATAAGGCCTAACTAAGCTAGTCTAGGCAATGGGGGTAATGTCCTCAGCTAGAGCTGGGTCCTCCTGAGAGTCCAGCTCACAAGTGTCGTCTAGGGCTGCCCCGTAGAAGGTATCCACACAGGCCTCCTCCTCGTCCTCTGTAATATTTTTAATAGGTCCAGTCAGGACAGGAGCGAGCACAATACATCTCAACAGTTCATAGCAGGTTAAAAAATATAATCATGCAGTAAAGTAAGATACAGGTACTGAAAGAGATACAGTATGTAAACAGAGAGAGAACTGTAATAGAAATATCTACTATAATAGAGAACTAACAGTGGCTAGTGAGTCAGAGTACAATATAGACATGTAAATGGCATAGGATGATTCTGATGAGACACTACGGAATGATTCTAATGAAATACTACTTGGGTATTATTCACATGTCCACTTCTACTCCCCCGTACCCCCAATCAATACACAAGGATCCAACCAGGTTATGTTATGATTCCATGCAAAGGCCCCCGAAGGGAGGTACATAGAAGTCCCATAAATGGGGATTCTAGGAAACCCAATAAATGGGATAAGGATTCAAGGAAGACTCTGTGATCATGAGAGTACATGTCACAAGTGATCAATGAACCAATGAAGCATAGTGATACGCCATGTAAGTAAAACGCACAGAACATGAAGTACCCGATGCTCCCTGAAGGGATAACATCTCAAGAAGGGATCCATATAGTAATAATCCGTGTGACCAACGTGACAGTATCAAGTAAAGTAATTTAAAGCAGGAAAATAATTCTAAACAAGATATGAAATGATCAGAGAATGTACTCGCCTGATGTCTGAATGTCCAAAGTAAATATACTGTCCGAGGGGAGGTGTCTGGCTCCTAATCAGAACAGCACAAGTCACAACAAGTCTAAAATGATAACAAGATACAATTCAATGCATTCTACATGAATCTAGAAGTCAAACTAGGTCAACTAGGTCTAATCAAGTCTAAACTAGGTCACTCTAGTCTATACTAGTCTATTCTAGCAAGCACACATCAATTCTAGACTATACAAGCCTAACTAGACTCTATACTGGCATTCAAGCCACACCCATAGGCTAAGAGCCCTAGGCTATAGGCTATATCATGCCTAAGCCAACCCACATATCATATATACACATATCAATATATATATATATCTAAATATAATACACACATATATAATATATATAGTGTGTATATATGCAATACACATAGAAGAATAGGGAAGGGGCACATGCATTTGTGTTCATGTGTGTGTGTGTGTTGAGAGTGTACATGGTGTGTAGCAAAGTGTCATGAGAGCATGTGTGTGTGTGAAGGTTTTAGGAATGTGGCATGGTATTTGTGTGTGAAAACAGTGAGGGTAACATGTATATAGGAATTAACAGTGCATTGGAACCTGGAAACAGTGGCATGGCAGTTACTAACAAACCCAATTCCTCATGACAGTTAACTAATAACCCAACAGTGAATGGAACATGGATATACATTGACAGTACATAAGGAGACTAAATGACAGTGAATTAATAATGGAATTAACAAAGGGAAAATGAAATCAATTTGACAGTTTGGATATTGAACAAATAACAGTTAAGTTGGAACAGTTGATAGGAAATTAGTAAACCAATCCATCATTCAATCAACCAAAACAACCAATGCAATGTATGAGAATTAACAGTACATTGATCATTCAAATTTTAGTTTAAAATAAGGAAATTAATTCAGGTACTTGGAAGGGAAATGGAATCATTTTAACATTCAAGAAATCTCTTCTCAGTTATTGAGAATTTCTGTGACAGTTTAATATAGCAACCTCAACTTCGAATTCCTCATTCTAAACATCAAACCAAGCTAACCAATGACAGTTAATTGAGGAGCCAAATGATAGTTCCCATATGAATACAGTGACAGTAAATATTTGAAAACAATTGGCAGTTAATAACCTTCAACAAATTCGAATTCAGATTTAAGGGAAGGAATCAACTCTCAGGTTTGAAGAAAAAATAAAAATCAATGTGGGTGTGTGTCCCAGGTATTTGGCAATATGACAGTGTGCCCACATAGGTTAGGGTGTCCCAGGTTTCAATGTCCTACTTGTGTGTGTGTGTGGTATGTGAGTTAATGTAGGGTGTGTGAGGAGTAAAAAGTGACAGTGCCATGGATTTGTGTGTGTGTGTGAAGTGTGAGGGACAGTGAGAATACAGTGACAGGAAGTATAAAGTAAAATATATGTGATGGTATGACAGTGTCTCTACATGTTCTCAGTGTATATATACCTCAATACATTGAAATCAAACCCCATTTCCTATGTTAATGTAATCCCCCAAAATCAGTGAAGTACAATTAAAGTGAATGTGTGATATAGGAATGTGACAGGGAAATTGGTAAGGTTTGTGTATTTCAGTCCAGGAATGAATGTGAATGTTAGAGTGATAGAAAAAATGCTTAGATGTGAGGGAAATATGATACCACTCTACAGATTTCAGATTTGGGCAGTGAGCAATGTGTGTAGAAAACAAATTAGTGACAGGTATTGAATCATTCCAACTCAAAGAAAAAACCTATCTAAATTGAAAGTTCGAACTATCAGAGGTTAATACACATGTCCAGGATTTAATCATGATACTTAACATCAATTAAACAGTAAAGAATGAAATGTACATCAGGATTTTCAGAATCTGGAACATGTATCAGTCTACCATGGGAACTTCATATTTCGAATATTAAACACACTAATATATAGAAATAAGAGTTCCTAATTATGTTAGGGTGTTTATACATGCCATATAGTGTAAATGTGTCCCACCACGAGGACACAGACGTGTCCAAACCAAGGAAAACCCAAATCGAGCACAACACAGACACAACTAAACAGTATGGTGTCGTGCACGTGTTCCAGAGAGTCTAGGACACGACACGATACGAATCAAGTCTCGTGATCACACATGTGGGTTCGCCTAGTATAGCTCTAGGTCTGACACAGCCTGACACGGGTCCACGTGTCGTCGTGTCCAACTTACAAAGTCGTATCCGAACCAAAAAAAAGAATGAACCATCAGTGTAAAACCCGTGCAGAGCGAAACTCGTGTCCGACACGACACGAGAGTGTCTCAAACTGTGAGGACCTCGTGTCAGTGTCTGTCCCTAGGGCTGTGTCTAATATTAGGTGTCCACGTTTCGTATCCGTGGCACAGCTGACCCCGAGTAGCAGGGGAGTGCACCTGCGCGCGCGTGCGCTGCACCCCGCGTGTACCCGTGTCCAAAGCGACACGACACGACACGAAAACAACCTCAGTCACTTAGAATCCCATAAGCGACACCAAGACACGAATTTTTATTCAAATACATCTCGAATATCGATCGAAATGCCCTTTGGGCATTTCGTCGAACACCTGCGCACAGCACTGATACGTGTCCGATACGGACACGTACATGACACGAAAATTGGCAAACCCTATTCCTACAGAACCAGGACACCTAGGGCTAGGTATTTATGCAAGGAAAACCCTAATTTTAATGATGAAATAGAAATATACCTATGGGTGTTCTCCAACACAAAAACTTCTTCAAAGGGGATCTCCAAAAGCCACCCAAATTCTTCAAATTGATTCAAATTGATATTTGACTCCACAATCAGCAAGAGAACATTGATTAGAACACTATGGAAGAAATCCTAATGAAAATAGAGCTCTATTGATTAATCTATGGAGAAAAGAAGTGTAGGCTCACCTTGTTCTTAGGAAAATAATGAACTAATAAAAGAGGCACAACTT
>JANAVB010033135.1:0-47298 GCA_029216955.1 Iris pallida | reverse complement strand
GAGTAGGTAGCGGAATATTGCTAATAAAAAGCTTGTTAGCAGTTAGATCACAAGTATAATAATAATCATAAGAAGTAAATGACAGAATTTAAAAGTGATCAGAAGGCAAACGCAAACACCGAGATTTATACTGGTTTTTCTCTGGTGAGGACTAGTCCAGTCGGAAGAACTCTAGCTTCCAGTTGAATCCACTATTGAAAAATTTTGCAAGTTTCATACGAAGTCCTTGCAATTTCTACAAACGCGAGCTTTGATACGAAGAAGTCGTCCAACTTCAATTGTGAAGAGTTGAATCTTCTATCAAGCCTCTGATTACAATCACTCTGAAACTTCTAGACCGTACCGCACTGGCAAATCGACTAGAGGATTGTAACTGGCTTGGAATTTAAAATGAAAGCTTTTAAGAACTCTTTGGAAGACTGAAGGCTTAAGAAGAGAGAAGATTGAAAATAAATTGGTGTGTTAAAAAGATCGAAATACTTCTCTATTTATAGCTTTTCCAAAGACAGAACTCTGACAGAATTCGGGCAGAATTCGGACAGAACTCTTTGTAACAACCCGTAACTGAAGGATGACCAAATTCAAAAATCCAACGTTCACTAACGTTCCAAATGGCCGAACTCTAGCCGAGCTCGGGCCGAGTTCTCCTGAGTTTCTGCCAGTGTATTTTTGGAGAAAAATAAAGTTCGGCTTTTTTAATAATCCTTCAAGGACTTTTTGTAATAAGAATATTTTGCAAAAACATGGGTCATTTATAAAAGAATAGGATAGTTTGAAATCATTTTCGGATAGCCTATTTGCCAGTACGACTCGGTGTACAAAGTATTCCTAAACTCAAATAAAAAGAAAAATTACATTGCTTAACAGGAAGTACATCCGGAGAGGCAAACGGCTTCAGTCTTGAACATTGTTGATAACCATTGTTGAGCAATGTCCAAAATGTCGTAGGTAACATCTGAGTTGACTTGCATTTATATCGAGACAGAGTTTGATCAATTATTAAAATCGGGTTTGACCATGACCAATGGGCCAACAATCTCCTCCATTTTGATAATTGACAAACCTTGCCGATATAACATCTAAACTTGGAATCAAATCAAAATAGTAAAGAAAAATTGTTCATATCCTGTATTTCACAAAAGATGTTAGATCCTTATTTCTCTCTCGTTGTCACTTAGCAAAATAATTGCAAAAGAGAAAGCTCCCCCGCAATCAATGCATAAGTAACAAACAATGAAGAAACACATAAAAAGAAATAACCATGACAGATGATAGAAACAGTAAGAAAAATAAAATAACATCACAGGCATGTATTTGTCTCAGGCAGTATGTAAAGAATGAAGCAACATAAATATATTGCTACGATAAACTGAAACAAAACATAGTGATGAATAATAGACTAAGATGCCAAAACTGAGGCATAATAAAAAACAACCATGTCCATGAATAGTCACATAAAAAGTTATAAAATCTAAAAAGTACTGATAAAATCTTGGAATGTCGGAGCATTTCCAAGTCAACATAAGACAGAAAGTAACAGTCTTAATAATCTAACATATCAAAATCATCATCAAACATCATCATCAGCAGTACCACCATGTCCAGAAGGACCAGCTCTAGAAGTACCAGTGCCAGAAGTATGAGGAGTGGCGCCAGCGGTACGATACCAATCATATGCGTTCCCTGGCTGGAACAGAGAGTGTACCGCCTCATCGTCAATACGGTAGCCAGAAACAGAAGGGTCTCGTGGCAGAGAGCTAGTAGAATGTTCCATCTGTGCAAACCTCAGATCGGCAAAGGAGTTGGCAATCGCCTGGAACCGAGTCACATCACGAAACTCGTGTTCCTTAAAGGTCTCAACATAAGAAGACTGCAGATCTGATAAGTGCTGATGGATACCCTCAAAAGTCATAGGGTAGGAATGAGAAGGAACAGGTGCTGTGGGATCAGTGGGAGTAGGTGCAGGAGGAATAAGTGCAGTGGACGGAGGAACAGATGCAATGCTGTGACGAGAGAATTTAAGAAACTTGGGCTCGGGGTCGACAGCACAAGTGGATAAATCAATATCAAATCTCTGAAATATGCGAGGAATGAGCATCGCATAAGATAGGTTGCGGTCTCTCCCACGTCATCTACTCATCATCTGAATAATAATCTTAGGGACAGAAAAAGGAATCCCCTTAAGAATATGATAAAGAGCAGAAAGCTCAAGTGCAGTCACATCATCTTTAGAAGTGGATTTAGGAAGTAAGGTGGAATAGATGATGCGATGTAATTCATAGTTAAACAAGTTCAAGTTATTAGCCTTGAACTTTCCAGGAAGAACGCGTGCAGGCGCACAAAGTTCATTCTTGAAACTAACGAGTGTAGTGTCATCGGAAAAATCAAAATCAGTGATGTCATCTAGCGGGACACCTTCGTTAGGAATACCAAGGATTTCCGCTAACGTGTCATCAGTGAATTCGATATCAATTCCTCCGACACGTGTCCTCACTGTAAAAGTATCTAACACAAAATTAAGTAGAACAATCTAATGACATTAGTGGCAATGGGGAATTGTAAGGTGACAAAGTATTGTAACCCTAATGCCTCAAAATAAGGACGGTGATCTGGAAAGATAGTCTACTTGATCGATGATCCGGTGCAAATAGTACGCATGTTAAAATCAGCGTACCACAATAATGCTTGATCGGAAGTTTTAAAATAAAACTCATCCGACGCACCATTTGGACCAGAGAAAAGAGGCAATCCGTATGCGGATCAGAAGACGATGCCTTTTCATTGGCATGGGTCTTCTTCCTCTTGAAGGGATTGAACTTAGGCATTCTTTCCCAAAATTCTATAAACCCTAAGTATTAAAAAGTGGTGGAAGAAGGGATTATACCTTCCAAGAATCGGATATGTTGTAGAGGATGACGATCTCTACACGAATCCAAAGTTTTGGAGAGAAACATCACACAAATAGGAAGAACAAGGAGGGAGTAGAACTAGGGTTTCGGAGGGGCGGAGCTGCTCTTGAGAGGATTTTTGGAAGTATGAAGAAGAAGGAAACCTCGGGTTGCTGCTGTTATATAAAAACTAACCGAACTCTGGCCGAATTCGGACCGAACTCTGGCCGAATTCTGACCGAACTCGGGCCGAATTTGCCTAGGGTTGCCTGGTTATATATATATATATATATATTATATATAATATATATATAATATATAATCAGATGAGACCACATTCTTTTTCATTAATTCGTTTCAAATGCTTAATTCAAAGTTTAGTAATTTTAAATCTCAAAATAATATAATTAATATTATTTTATAAATCAATATTTTTTACTCAACATCAGTCTCAGATTAGCTGTAGAAGTATTGTCCCAGCTAACGGAGGTTCACCGGAGAACTCTTAAGTACCGCTTCGCTTCGACCGTAGTCGTGGTGACAGACAGACTCTTTTTAGGCTTGTCTCAAAAACAGTTTATGAGTATCGAATAAATAATTGATAAAACAAAATTAATTAATATTATTGATATCTAAAATTCCTAATTCTCGACGTAAATAGTTGAAACAATCTTCCGCTAATAGTTTTATGAATATGTCAGCTAATTGATTATGTGTGTCTATGTATACAAGATCAATATCTCCATTTTATTGATGATCTCTATGAAAATGATGTCGAATCTCGATATTTAGTACGAGAATGACATACTGGATTCTTAGTCAAATTAATAGAACTAGTATTATCACAGAAAATAGGTATATGTGTAAATGCAATCCATAGTCTTCTAAGGTTTGTTTCATCTACAAAATTTGTGCACAACAACGTCCTGCGGCGATATACTCAGCCTCTGTTGTTGACAATACAACAAAATTTACTTTTTACTAAACCAAGAGACTAGAGCTTTTCCTAGGAAATGACATGTGCCGCTGGTGCTTTTTCTATCTACTTTGCATTCGGTAAAATCAGTATCGGAATAACCGGTTAGGTCAAACGACATGGTTTTGGAATACCATAAGCCAACAGAAGAAGTGCCTTTAAGGTATCGGAAGATACGCTTAACTGCGCACAGATGTGATTCCTTAGGATTGGCTTGAAAACAAGCACATAAGCAAACACTAAACATAATGTCTGGTCGACTGGCAGTTAAATAGAGTAAGCTACCGATCATACCTCGATACTTACGTATGTCGACAGGTTTGCGTTGTTCATCAATATCAAGCTTGGTTGAAGTCGCCATTGGAGTGCTAAGTGGCTTTGCTGCTTCCATGTCGAACTTCTTTAGTAGATCTTTTGTATACTTAGCTTGATTTATGAACGTCCCAATGTTGGTTTGTTTGATTTGCAGTCCGAGAAAGAACTTCAGCTCTCCCGTCATGCTCATCTCAAACTCATTCTGCATACACGTTGAGAATTCTTGACAAAGAGATTCATCAGTAGATCCAAAGATAATATCATCTACATAGACTTGAATCAAAAGAATATTATTATTCAAAGACTTTATAAACAAAGTAGTGTCAAACTTTCCCTTTGAAAAACCGTTATCAAGTAGAAAAGAGCTTAGACGATCATACCAAGCTCGAGGGGCTTGTTTCAAACCGTATAAAGCTTTCTTCAACTTGAAAATATATTCAGGAAATTTGAAATCAGTAAAAACGGGTGGTTGAGCTACATAAACCTCTTCTTTTATAAAACTATTTAAAAATACGCTTTTGACATCCATTTGAAATAATTTGAAATTATGAAAATATGCAAATGCACATAACATGCGAATGGATTCTAATCTCGCAACTATGGAATAACTCTCATCGTAGTCGATACCTTCTTTCTGATTGTATCCTTGAGCTATGAGTCGAGCCTTATTGCGAGTCACTAAACCATTCTCGTTTAGTTTATTTTGGAATACCCATCGGGTGCTAATGACTGGATGATCAATAGGCTTGGGAACAAGTTCCCAAACTTGATTCCGTTCAAATTGGTTTAATTCTTCCTTGCATAGCATCTATCCAAAAATTATCACTACATGCTTCATCAATATTTTTGGGTTCAAACTGAGATACAAAAGCAACACAAGAAGCTAATTTTTATTAGAGGAGCGAGTACTTACACCCTTGGTAATCTTACCAATTACCAATCCTTTGTACGATCAGTCGTGAACTTCAATCTTTTGGCAGACTCCGAAGGTAGCTGGTTCCTGGATCTTCTCTAGGAGGATCAGCTGGTGCTTTGCTGAGTACATTGAGATCTTCGTCATTGTCATCGATTGTCGTTTGATTTAGTTCATCAAAGGTAACATTAATCGACTCTTCGATGATCATAGTTCTTTTGTTGAAGACTCGTATCCTTTGCTTTGTCCGCATAACCTAAAAATATACCTTCATCGGCCTTTTCGTCAAACTTTTCCAAATTATCTTTAGTATTAAGAATAAAACATTTACAACCAAATATTCTAAAATATGAAACTGATGGAATTTTATCAAACCATAACTCAAATGGAGTCTTCTTAGATTTGGGTCGAATTAGAAATCTATTGAGAACAAAACAAGCTGTATTGACAGCTTCAGCCCAGAAATACTTGGGTAGACTAAACTAGTTTTGTTTGCCATAAAATATAAAAGAACAGAACAATTATCGGAGGACCGGACTTTTACTTCACGTTACAAACTTGCTTGTACAAAGAAAGCCTAGGGACGAAAACCTAGGTACAACAATCTAAGTACAATTGTTTATTTTAGATTCTAGGGAGGTGACGATAGAGGCTCGGAAAAGCGATGGCAGCTCTGCCTTACTCCTTGGACGATCGGTATGCAGCCTTGGCTCCAGAAGATTGCTTGGCGTTGGAAGAAATGCTCTTCTTGCTCTCCTCGTATTTCTCTTCTGGCTTTCTCTCTCTGGATTGATCTCTGTAGATTTTTCTCTCTGATTATTGGGAGGAGTGTCTCTTTGTATGTGCGTATCTCTCTCTGTCAGTATATATTACAAGGGAATGGAACCTTGCTATTTATAATAGTGGGAGCATCATTAGGGTTAACAATGATTGCCTCTTGGAGATGGCGGTGGCCTGTGGAGTGGTCAATCTAGGCCATTCGTTTTGATTGTGACGAATCCGGACCATTGAGTGTAGATTACACTAAATCTCATCAGCCATTAATGCTGTTGGAATAAATCTTCCTCATAATGATCTTCTGATGTCTGCTAATAAATTTGATTTATTCTCCTGCCACGTGTCCCAGATTATGGGGATTTGACCCGATCTTTGACTGCAAGAAATCTGAGAAATTGATCGGCTTAGGACACGTGTCCTAGGAACCACTGGGGGGATCTGAACCGCATGAAGATTGAGCCGCATAAGATTTGGGCCATATAAGATTTGGGCCGCATAAGATTTGGGCCGCATATGGTTTTGGGCCACGTGTCAGGGCTGCCTGGGTAGTGGCCCTCCCTCGAACCTTTAGACCGCATGTAGTTGATCATTGCGAGCCGCATAGGGATACAGCCGCATAGAAATGGTCTGCTTGAGCCGCATGGGAAGGCCTCCGTTTTGAGCCGTATGAGACTGTTTCGGCCTGAGCCGCATAGGACGGCTTCATTCTGAATCGTATGAGAAGTCTTTGCTCGACCCGCATGAGGCTGTCTCGGCCTGAGCCACATAGGACGGCTTCATTCTGAACCGCATGAGAAGTCTTTGCTCGAGCCGCATACGAACGCCCACGTGGCGAGGCCATATGGCATTTTTATGGCTCTCGGAGGATTTGTGTCAGAGATCTCTTTCTCTTCCCTAGAGGTCTGTCATTATGACAGAGTCATAATTACCTTTTCATGTCAGGGCTGTCACTTTTTCAGAGTTGTCAGCTGTCAGAGTGATTAATGCGGTATGGGGCGGAGGGGAGCACTGTTACGCCACGTATCTTCTGAGCCGCATGGGATGTCTTGGGCCGCATAGTCCCTTATGCCACATGACTCTCTAAGCCGTATGGGCTTTCTGAGCCGCATGGGGTTCCTTGGCCGCATGGATCATTTTCTTTAATATTTTCCATGCTTCTACAAGACCCCCTTCAAAGTTTTCAATATGCAAAATTGAAATACTTTGAATAAGAAGCATGGCTGTATATTTTTGGCCGCATATGAAACCCTGACCGCATAGAGATCTTAAGCCGCATAGATAGGTGAGTCGCACAAATTGACTTAGCCGCACAGATAGTTCAGCCGCATACAACTTTCGGCCACATCATCGTTGCTACGTATGGCAATCTTTTGCATTAAATGCTGTTTTGATTTGGTCAGCTTTTTAAGGCCACTTTTTGGTGCGGGATCCTAGGCGTTTGGCCTTCATTTTCGGCGGCTCACCTCGATGACTGAAGGGTCGGTGTACGAGAATCGAAATGCCTCATTTTTTTGTTTATAAATATGGATGAGTTTGGCCGGAGGGACTTCTTTATCTTCTCCTTCGTTCACTCTTTTTGCTGTCTCCTCTTCCTTATCTTCTTTTTCTGACCGTCGAAGCAAATGGCTCCTAAGTCTTCCAAAGTTGTCTCCGCCGCCGCGAAGGGCAAGAAGGTGACGTCTTCGTCGGCCGTCGAGCCCGAAGTGCCCAAAGTGCCCTCTGATGTTCGTCCTGCTTTCAATGGTAAGGGTTGCATTTGAATCTTGAGAACCCATGGCTCTGTTGCATATTTATGCACAAGCCTCCATCCAAGTTGATGGTAGAGCCACATATGCTGTATGGGCCGTATGACCTTCTCATATCCGAGCCGCATAGAAAATACCCCATGTTTGAACCGCATGAGAAGGATTTGAGTCTCTAGATAAAAATCGCATAAAGTCTCCTCTGAACGGAGCCGCATACGTTTCTAACAGGCTGAACCGCATGGCATTTTGCGCCGTATGAGCTCTTCTGTTAGAACCGCGTATATTCAACTGATCCGCATAAGCTATCGAGCTAGTGTCATATGGAACCCATCTGATTTGGGCCGCATGAGACTGTGTTTACCCGAACCGCATAGGCTTCCTCGAAACCGCATCTCCTGAGGCCCAATTGGAATGGAGCATAAGGCTTCATTGACCCGAGCCACATAGGCTCGTGGGAACTTCTTTATTCAGTGATTTTTTTTACTTTAACCATCTTTTAATTCTTTTTCTCTTTGTCCTTTTTTTCAGTGAACCTCCCAACCAACCCAGCAGGAGAGCTTCTTGTGGGTTCAGCTCAGTTCGCCATGGGTGTGCGACTTGATGACATAATCTGTCGTATAGTGGATCAGCTTCCCGCTAATGAACCTAGGGAGAGAATGGATGCCATTAATAACCAACCTTTCCACTTTCTTTGTTCCATGATGAATTCGGAGAAGCTGGATGGAGAATATCTGAAACCGGCTTTTCTTTTTGGCGACGCCTTTTCCATAAAGAAATCTCGATTGCTGGATGTTTCGGAGCACTGGGATTTTTCTGTAGACGGAGTAGAGATCCATATCCCCGAGATGGAGCGGCACTATCCTCTCTCATGGTTTAACATGGTACCGTTGGGCAGGACAATGGTAGGCTTCCTGACTCCCACCCAATAGAGAATGTTTGTGAGCAACATCCACTACAATAGGCGCACGGGTTTAGTATGTGCGGGCAAGGAATCAGTGAGTCGGACTGTGATGGGGCTGCTCCCTGGCACTTTTGTAAACATGACTGGCCCTACTTTTACTTTCACTCTAGCTGATACCTTTCTGAATCAGCTCGTTCGCAAGGGGTCTTATCCCGTGGGCAGGTTGTCGCTGCTGAACTGGATCAACCCCATTCCCACATGGGCTAATCTTACCTCATAGATCTTGAGGAAGTATGGGGAATACCTTCAGGAAATTGACCTCTACTACGCCGTCAGGGGTACCTGCTACAGGTTGCCCATTAACAAGCCTTTGTTTATGGCTCTTTTGGAGCTGTATAATCGGCGTACAGGGACTTTTTTTGCCCCCGGAGGAGAGCTGGGGCTTGCTCTCCATGAGATGCATGCTGTTTCTAGATTGCCGTGGGGAGGTAAAGCTTTTGAAGCATATACACCGACGAACGAAGAATTCGCAAACCTGGATTGACGATTTCTTGGTTTCGTCGCCGTGTACCAAGAACTATTGTACCATCATAGCGCCTGCCACCAGATGGCTATCAAGAAAGAAAATAGCTCAGAAGGGAGCGCCCCTCACACTACGGCCTGGGTTTTGTATCTTTCCAAGTTGCGTCCCTCCGACCAAGTTTCGTCTCGAAGTCCTCGAACCCGGAGGAGGTGAAGGACATGATGTTGAAGGTCAGAAGGTCGAGGTCTACCCGTGACCGGTTTGGGAGTCGCACTGACTCCCTCAGTTACTTCCACTATGGTACCGGGAGATGTCTGATAAAGCGATCTTAGCTGGGTTCTTGATGGTGTGGCTACGCAATTGCGTAGTCTCGGCGGCACGGGTTCTATGGAAAGGATCAGCCGCCATTTCATTCTTCCTGCTGTGAAATTGGTCTTCAAGGTAAGACTGGCGCTCCTCCCGGCCATGGTGTGTAGTATACACCACGGCCTTCGCGCCTTTTCATCCAAAGTCATTGCTCGTGATGTGACGATGGACTTTGAACGGATAGAACTACCATACCACTACCTCATGGGGTGGTTATTGATGCACTATCGGTCATTGATGAGGCCAGGAACTGATGAAAATGTTACCGATGATGACGCCTTTCTTTTTCGGTACCGTCATCAGCCTTGGGAGCACGATACCATGCCGGCTTGTCGGAGGGCGTTGGCGAGAGTTGATGGGCCCGAATTCTTCGTATCTCTTCCTGAATTCACCCCTAGAGAAGTGAGGAGGGTACACATTGACGGCGTTGATCCTCTCCAAT
Source organism: Iris pallida (assembly GCA_029216955.1). Taxonomy (NCBI): domain Eukaryota; kingdom Viridiplantae; phylum Streptophyta; class Magnoliopsida; order Asparagales; family Iridaceae; genus Iris; species Iris pallida. The sequence goes on along the minus strand of JANAVB010033135.1, from coordinate 37,452 downwards.
TTTTATCTGAGAATGAGGAGGATGATGGACAAGATGCCGATGACTCATCGTATTCTTCGGACGAGGAAGTTGGGAATCAACCCCCTATCATGCCGGATGAAAGGGCTGCGGGTCAACTGTCTACTTGGTCTGACGAGGTGGTGGAGGATCAACCATCTGCGGTACCTGGCCCTTCGCGTAAACGGAGCAGGCGCGTGACTACCGTTGATGACCGAACCTATTCCACGAAGCACGCTGCGGTAAGACGTCGCAGGCTGTTTATTGATGATGTAGACATTATTCCTGAGGTGATTTGGGCTACAGCTGTTTCCTTTCGTCTTCTTATATGTTATGGCCTAATCATTTGTTTCTTTTGCTCTTTATAGGCGTCAGATGAGCTCGCTCCTCAGGACCCGATTACCGAGGCTGACCCGGTCCTGTCTCATTTAGTCAGTGATGTGTGCACCGCTATCATTGCTGCTGGGGTGCTTCCGGTTGCGGTCGAGGATTCCCACCTTGTTGGGACCTCAACCCAGGGGGATGGAGGCTTTACTGCGCCCGTCCCTGAGACATCCGAACCCCAACATGGTGACTTTGTGGGTGGGGAAACTACGCCGGCTGTAAACGAGCCGTCGCCCCCACGCTCTTCCCCTGGTAATACAAATCAAACCATAGCTCGTAAATAAGCCTATGTATTCCGTTATCTTATCTTTCAGATTATGTCGACTAATGGTTGCTTTGGATGTTCAGATCCCAACCCTTCATTGCCAGTGATGGATATTGCTGGATCGAACCCTACTGGAGAGGGCCTGACGAAACCTCCCTGTATCGAGGGACCTTCGTCTGGGTCGAGCTCGGGGTCCCAGGTAGCAGTGCAGCTGGGACAAGGGACGATGCTCCCTGTGTCCTCCTCTGCGAATGTAGTTTCGAGGGTCAACCTTTCCTTCCTGCCGAGCATCCAGGCTCTTCGGGCGGCGGAAGAGGAGTTAGCCGCCATTCAAGCATCTTTTCGTACGGAATTTGCTTCCTTGGTGGCGGGTACAGTAACTTCTGAAGCTGCTCCTTCGGTACCGCCTGCCACTCTCCCTCTGACACCGTCCTCTACAGAGGTCTTGGATGACGCGTTACAGGACGTGGTTGCCAGTTTCCATCGCCACCTGAAGAGGGGGATCGAGGCAGTGGTGGAAAGGGGGACTCCCTTTACTCTGGCCCGTCGATGTGCCGGTGGCCAGATTAATATCCTTAAGACACTCCCTGGCGGAGAGGAACTGGCTGCACTTCTGGAGCATAAGCTATTAGAAGCTGATCGTCTCATGGCCCAGTTTCGCTTGTTGCAACAGACTGATTTACTCGCGGTCATAAATCAAGAGCGCAACTTCCTCATTACCACGGTGGAGAAGGTGATGACTGTCCGGGAGTTGCTCAAGCCGACTATATTGCAGGACCGCCGGGATCTGACTCGATTATACGACCAATGGAGCCATCGGACTGAAGATTGCACGACTCGGGAAACGGATGCCTCCCGCTGTGTAACTGATGCCCGGGAACAGATCCTCGAGCTCCAGAGAAAGCTGGCCTTCCTGGAGTCAGAGCTCGAGGCTGCTCGTATTGAGAAAGAGATTGCTATTCAGGAGGCTGACAAGTACAGTAGGGCTTCTGCTAATCTAGAGCTTGCCCTAAAGAAGATGGAGAACAACTGGCAGGCGTACATGCATTTGAATGAGCAGAGCAGTTATCCCAAGTGGCCGAGCGCCGAGCTAAACAGAGGCTTGATCGGGGGACTGCCTTGGTGAAAAACCGTCTCTTGGAGTTGTGCAATGCCGAACTATAGTCGGCTTTTCTTTCTTTTGTTTTCTTTTCTCTTTTTCTTTTGAACGGGACGTGGTCCCAAACATGTAGTGCTTTTTTTCTTCCTTCAAATAAAGAGTGCTTTCAATTCTACCCTTCATTTGTATTGCTTGCTGCGCCTGTGATATTGTGGTGATGTTCTCCCCCGTATAGGGGATATTTGTGGACCTGTTACCCATGGCATACCTTGGTTTTAGGTACAGGTAACAAGTTTTGGTCAGGATACCTGAAGCAGCCATTGCAAAGTGGTCATGGGTGCTCTTGGTATTGGAAAAAGGAATGCCGTAGAGCAGCTGGGCTCCTGGGGCAGGATGAGATGGTAGGTTTGTGCTAAGAAATTTAGCTGAGGATATTCGTGGGCCTATTATCCTTGGCGTACCCTGGTTTAGGATACGGATAATAAGATGAAGGAAAACCGACATACTTGCTCAGAGGTAATGAAGACATGGCAAGTAGAAAAGTTTTTTTTTTGAGGTAGAGTCTTCCTACTCAGAGGTAATGAGGACATGGCAGGAGTGAACTCGACGAAGGATATTGGTGGTCAACAGAGGACATTTGTGGTCAACAGAGGACATTTGTGGTCAACAGAGGACATTTGTGGTCAACAGAGGACATTTGTGGACCTATTACCCTTGGCGTACTCCGGTTGCGGGTACAGATAATAGGTCGAAAGGGGACCATCACACTTACTCAGAGGTAATGAGGATATGGCAAGTATGAAGGTTTCTTCGACGGAGCCTTCCCGTTCAGAGGTAATGAGGACATGACAGGAGTGGGCTCAATGAAGGAGGGCAAATAGAACGACTCAGAGGTAATGAGGACATGGAAGTTCTATGTAAGGGGGATTTGTTTTTGGCGGAAGTAGAACGACTCAGAGGTAAGGAGGACATGGCCGTTTTAGAAATTTTTGGATAGATTACCCTTCTTGTGCACTGGGAGTGCGGGTATTCGATCATGAGGGAGGATCTCCTTCAAGAAGAAAGTTCAGAGGTATGATCATACTGTGCTACCTGAAAGAGTGACCGAGATGTGAGTTCAGAGGTACCAGCGGGTACATGACTCGAGAATCTGGAAAATGGTGAGCGTGAATTCAGCGGTACCAGCGGGTACATGACTCAAAAATCTAGAAAACTATGAGGGTGAGTTCAGTGGTACCAGCGGGTACATGACTCAATATTCTGGAAAACTATGAGGGTGAGTTCAGTGGTAACAGCGGGTACATGACTCAATAATCTGGAAAACTATGAGGGTGAGTTCAGTGGTACCAGCGGGTATATGACTCAATAATCTGGAATGTTGTGATGGTGAGTTCAGAGGTACCAGCGGGTACGTGACTCGATAATCTAGAGAGAATGTTGTTTAGACATATTTCTTCAGGAACTTGCCGTTGACGGGCAACATGAGCAAGTCTCCATTTTGCTTAGCGAGGCGGTAAGCACCGTTGGAGAACACGGCCTCGATGACAAATGGACCTTTCCATTTTGGCTGGAACTTGTCGGCGGTCTTGTGAGTCATGACCATTGGCCTCCGGACTGCCAGAACAAGATCGCCCACTTGGAATGTGAAGAACAGTATGGCAACTCTAGAGGGGGGTGAATAGAGTTTATATAGAAAAATAGCCAATTAAAAATAACTCTTTCACCAACAATAAATAATCAGAGTAAAGTGCGGAAAATAAATGAAGAGCTGAAGAGCATACGCAAACACAGCGATTTTAACCTGGTTTCCCTCGTGGAGGACTAGTCCAGGCCTGAGAACTCTAGCTCAGGATTAAATCCACTATTTGTGAAATAGTAGTTTACAACCCGTGCCTTTTCTTCAGAAGAGCACGTCAACTTCTAACAGATGATCGCAGTGGCAATTTGCTTGGAATTGTCCAAGCGACTTCTTCGACTCTTGCACAAGAATCCTAACTGAGAGATGCTGAGCACTGACACTTAGGAGGCTTGTGGCTAGTAGATGGGAAGGGTATGGCTTACTTGAGCTTATAAGAGAGAAGAGAAAAGAAGATTGGATGGATTGGAATGAGAGAATTCATGCCCTATTTATAGTGTTTTTATAGGCAGAATTCGGCCAGAATTCGGGTACGAAAATTCAAAAATTTGGCCGTTGGACAACTAGCAACCAGCTAACCCTAAAATTAGGGTTCCTGATTTCTAGGGGACAGAGTTCGGCCCGAACTCTGTGTGGAGACAGAGTTCGGCCCGAACTCTGTCTCCAGAGCACAGAGTGGTTCTAAGGGGATTTTTGGGCAGTGTTTGGTTCAGTGGAGCTTGGGATTTTGGGTAGGCTGTAGACAAGTGTCAAGAGCTCATCAAGACTCAGAGTACACAAGTCTAGACTCAATAAAAATATAAAATACAGACTCGAAAACACACTGAGAGCCAGAGACTGAGCTGTCGTCTGTCTTGAACTGTTATGCAGACGTCGTGTGTCGTATTGAATTAATACAGATATTATTTAGTCAATGTAGTCAATATTTGGTTGACTATGACTTTGTGTCAACAAATCTCCATATTGATAATTGACAAAATAATATATGTATATTCAATATTCATACCTGGACACAGTTGATTATAGCAACATAGCTCCCCCATACTTGATGCCGAGCTAGAATGTAATAGCTCCCCCGTAATCAGTGAACGGTGCTGATCTAGAAGCAATAGCTCCCCCGTAAATAGTGCATGGAACCTGTATAATATCTCCCAAAAAGCACAAACAAGCACAGAAATACGAAAAGATAGGATCTGATACCAAACAAGTATATCCACCATATATATCCAGGCAGAATATACATAGTTCTCCCCTTTTGGCAGTTAGCAATATAGACTGCAGATAAATGAATAATAGAAAAACTGTAGTAGACAATTAATAGTAATACAACCACACCAAGCAGAGAAGAAACAGTATAGAAATAATCAAAAGAAGTACTAGCATAAAGTGTCATAACCAAATGTCAAACACACAACCAGAATTTAAAAGCATCCAAGTACATAAAACTGAAACTAACTAACTAGAAATGAAAATGCAATAACTAAGTCATCATCAGCCAGCAGCAGCAGATAGTAGCCAATCTCCATCATGGAGCATGAGATGGTCCAGGAGTGTCAGAACGTCTGGGATCCACAAAAGCAGCACCCGGATCCAGGTAACGCATGACCTACGGATCATCAATGCGATAGCCCTCACGATCGGGATCCCGCTGCATGGGAATGGCATAGTAGGATGATGGGACATGGAGTACCGAATATCATGCAGCGAGTTGCTGAGTGCACTCATCTGCAGGGTAGTACGGTAGTCCATCTGAGCCCACCGATCGCCTCTAAGTCGAAACGATCCCGAAGCATGGTCTGGATGGAGTCAAGAGTGGCAGGTGGAGGTGGTGCAGCCTGACCGAAAGGAGGGGGGTCAGACTCCGCATCACCAGAATGCTCAGAAGCCTCAGGAGAGCGACAACTGCCTGAGTATGTCGTGCCTTGGACAGGAAAGCAGGAGCAGGCAAGAACGGACAGATATCAAGTAGTATGTTAAATGCACGAAAGATCATAGGAAGGTACAGAGGATAAACCAGAGCTCGTGGTTTCTTCCTACAGTGAATCATCCAGTCCATCATTGTACGTGGAAGATTGAAAGAAATTCCAAAGTGAAGATGATAAAGAGCAGATATCTCAAGATAAGTGATGTCATCATGGGAACCTGTTTTGGGTAGAATGGTGTTAGAGATAATCCAATGAAGATCAAAAAATATGGGTTGAATATTTAGCCATGAGCTTGCGAGGACGTGTGTATGGAGTATACAAATCGTCCTTGAAGCTCTCAAGGGAAATTCCGTGGGAAAACGGAACGAGCGAGCGTCAACTAGCTTTTCCCAAGAATTGGGCTCTTGAAGATCAAGATATTCGGCTAAGTCAAAGTCATCAAAAGATATATTGATACCTGCAACTCGTGAATAAATATGGAGATCATCAAAGGTCATGTTGCAGTAGAACATTTGGACAGCATGATAGATAGCAGAAGTGGTAGTGATAAGCTCATCAAAATAGAGGTCATGAAATAAAGCATCATATTGAGAGAAGATAGAAAAATTAATAGGATGTCCTGCGAATACCTGACGATTCCGATAGTCACTAAACCAGTTGTTTGAGGCATCTAGTGAGACAAATAATCGGTTGTCATAGGTAGAAGGATTTCGAGGACGAGGTGGGTTGAATAATGGATGAGGTGGTTGAAGTTGTTCAATGATCTGTTCATTCGTTGGAGGAGAATCCGAAGAGGAAACACTCTCAGTTCGAATCCTCTTTCCACGATTGAACAATGAGGAGCCATAAAAGAACTTGATAGTGTGAAGTATAGAAGACAAGAATGATACCTCAAATAATAAGAAACAGTGGAAGAGAATGATGAGAAACTCCTTTCTTGATTTTGAGGAGTAATGGAGCACTCTAGATCAAAAACTAGGGTTAGGGTTTGAAGGAAAGGTTGAGAGGGAGAAGAAGGAAATAGGAGGAGGAAAGAGAAGGAACCCGAAATAAATAGGGTTTGTCTTTGGTCGGATAGAATATTGACCATTGGATCTAAAATGATCCAACGGCAGAGGCTGATCCCGACTCTGGAACAATTGGACCGAACTCGGCCCGAACTCTGTTGGGGCAGAGTTCGGCCCGAGTTCTGGATTAGTGGTCCAGAACAAAAACAGGCTGAAAAGATAGAAAAATTGGTTAAGTGTTGAAGAAAAGTGATGGTTGAGGATAAAAGTTTGATGAAATCAATGAAGTACATAGAGAGGTACTCAAAAGTCAGAATGAACTTTAGAATGTAATAATTAGACAGTATTAAGTCGAAACAAACCATATAATAAACAAGGAAATATATTGTAATTCAATATTTCAAATTTGCCATGGGTTAGCTGCAGGGGCCGGATCCCAGCTAGCGGTAGTCCTGAGGACTAGTGCACCGTGTCGCTTAGGCTTTTACGCCTTGTTGTCAGAAGGACCCTTTCGGCTTGTACCCATACCAAATTTGTCGTAAAAGAATCAAAATATACTCGATATTTATGCAGGTGAGTCTCAACTTATACTGCTTCATCCAAAATTCGAGTTCACGACAAAGGAAATTGAAGCGCTCTTCGGATAATGGCTTAGTAAAGAAATCTGCTAGCTGATGATCAGTCAATAAACTCTAAGTTAATCGTGCCATTTTGCTGATGATCACACAAAAAGTGGTGTCTGATCTCAATGTGTTTAGTGCGTGAGTGACAGACAGGGTTCTTAGTCAAATTAATGGCACTAGTAGTCACAGAATATAGGAATATGCATAAAAGATAACTTATAGTCTTCAAGGGTTTGCTTCATCCACAAATTTGTGCACAACAACGCCCAGCTGCTATGTATTCAGCTTCTGTTGTGGATAGTGCGACAGAGTTCTGCTTCTTGCTAAACCAGGAGACTAAAGCTTTTCCTAATAAATGACACGTGCCGCTCGTACTTTTACGGTCGACCTTGCATCCAGCGAAGTCAGCATCGGAATAACCAATAAGATCAAATGATGTTGACTTGGGATACCATAGGCCCACTGTAACCGTACCCTTAAGGTATCGAAAGATACGCTTAACCGCGGTCATGTGTGATTCCTTAGGATTAGCTTGATATCTAGCACATAGGCAAACACTGAACATGATATCGGGACGACTAGCAGTTAAATAGAGTAAGCTGCCTATCATACCTCGATACTTACGTTGATCAAGGGTTTGCCGCTCTCATCTGGTTCGAGTTTGGTTGAAGTAGCCATTGGCGTGTGATTGGTTTGACGTTGTCAAGATCGAACTTCTTCAGCATGTCCTTGGTATACTTCGATTGGCAGATGAAAGTTCCATTAGCCATTTGTTTCACTTGCAGACCAAGAAAGTAGTTGAGCTCTCCCATCATGCTCATCTCAAATTCTGTCTGCATACACTTGGCAAATTCTTGACAGAGGGTTTCATCAGTAGAACCAAAAATGATATCATCAACATAAATTTGAATCAACAGAATAGTGTCTTTAAAAGATTTTATAAACAGTGTAGTGTCAATTTTCCCTTTTGAAAAACCTTTCTCAAGTAAGAAGCTACTTAGCCTTTCATACCAAGCTCTGGGGGCTTGTTTGAGGCCATAAAGCGCTTTCTTTAGCTTGAACACGTGGTCGGAAATTTGTGATTTTCAAAGCCAGGAGGTTGTTTCACATAAACTTCCTCCTTAATAAAACCATTCAAGAAAGCACTTTTCACATCCATTTGAAATAATTTAAAGTTTTGAAAATTAGCAAAAGCACAAAGCATCCGAATGGATTCTAGTCTAGCAACAGGAGCATACGTCTCATCGTAGTCGATACCTTCCTCTTGGTTGTATCCTTGAGCTACTAGACGAGCTTTGTTACGTGTGACTGAACCATCTTCATTTACTTTGTTTCTAAAAACCCATTTAGTACCAATTATCGAGTGATTAACCGGTCTAGGAACGAGTTCCCATACTTGGCTTCTCTCGAATTGGTTGAGTTCTTCTTGCATAGCAGAAATCCAAAATTCATCATTAAAAGCTTCAGAAATGTTTTTAGGCTCTACTTGTGAAATGAAGGCAGTGCTAGCAACGGAGTCTCTTAGTGATGATCTAGTAGTTACTCCACGTGAAACTTCTCCTATAACTAAATTTTCTGGATGAGAAGGTTTGAAAGAGAATTTCTTAGGCAAACCCTCCAGAGAATTAGTTTCGGTTGAAGTATTCATTGGAGTAGAAGTTGATGGCTCAACGTCATCATCAAGAGTACTTACTGCACTGTTGTCTTCATCAAAAGTCACATTTGTTGACTCTTCCACAATAAGTGAGCGTTTATTAAAAACTCTATATCCCTTACTCTTGGCGGCATAACCAAGAAAGATACCATCGTCAGCTTTGGCATCAAATTTGCCTAAGTTGTCTTTGGTGTTAAGGATAAAACATCTACAACCAAAAACTTTAAAATAAGAAACATTGGGGGTTCTCCCAAACCAAAGCTCATAGGGTGTTTCTTCGTAATGGGACGAATTAGCACCCTATTCAAAATGTGGCATGCTGTACTGACAGCTTCTGCCCAAAAGTATTTCGGAAGTGAAAATTTATTCAACATGACTCTGGCCATATCGCCGAGAGTTCTATTCTTGCTCCACAACACCATTTTGTTGAGGAGTTCTAGGACAAGAAAATTCATGATCAAAACCATTTGCATTACAAAAATTTTCAAAATCATAATTTACGAATTCGCCTCCATGATCACTTCGGATTCGAGTAATCATGTAGCCTTTTTCGTTTTGAACTTTCTTCACAAAAACTTTGAAAACAGAAATAGCATCGCTCTTATTAGCGAGAAAGAAAACCCAAGTAAATCTTGAAAAATCATCAACAATAACAAATGCATAAAGTTTGCCACCAAGGCTAGCTATTCTACTAGGACCAAATAAATCCATATGAAGTATTGCAAGGGTCTAGTAGTACTTACAGAGTTGATGGAATGAAACGAGGATTTAGTTGCCTTGTTTAGTTCACATTCGGCACATACCGTGTCCTTTTTGAATGTGATGTCAGGCAATCCTCTCACTAGCTTCTTGGTAGAAAGCCTGGATATAGCATCCATGTTGGCGTGACCAAGACGCTGGTGCCAAAGTAGTCGTCGTCTTTGTGGGCATATAGACATCTACCTGCATTGTTATTTTACAGAAAGATAGAAAATATAGATGTTGTCCTCTCTTTTCCCTTCAAAAGCAATGTCTCCTGTTGACCTATCATAGATGTAGCAACTGTTTTGTCCAAAGTTAATATCATATCCATGACAAGATGACTAATGCTGAGCAGGTTATGCTTTAACTCGGTCACTAGGCAGACATCCTTTATTACAGGAGAAGGAGGATGATAATGATACCATTACCTATAATGTGCCCTTTGAGATTGTTACCGAAGGATACGTATCCTTCTCTCTTCATCGATAGTGATGCAAAAAGATTTGCGTCTCCCGTCATATGTCGAGCATCCACTATCGAGAATCCACTTACTTTCAGTTGAAGAGGGAAGGTCCACCTACATCAAGAGTAGATGACCTTTGGTACCCGAGTTCTTGAGGGTCCTGAAAAGTTAGTCTTTGGAAACCAAGTATATATTTTATCTACAAGTCTTCTAAATTTGCACTGTGGTGAGATGTGTCCATGTAATCCACAGTAAGTACAGATAGCATTCTTATTTATACTAGGAGCATGAGAATAATATCTATAAGCAACAGGATGAGGATGGTCATGATGTGAAGAGTTAGCATGGTGATGATGATTATGCATAGAATGAGTGGCATGGTGATGGTGTCTATGAGGCATATCATGATGGTATTGTCTATGATGTGTGACATGCTGATATTGTCTATATGGCATGGCATGATGATTTTGTCTATATGGCATATGATGCTTGTCTATATGGCATTGCATGATGATCTTGTCTATATGGCATGGCATGATGATTCCTATGTGTGGAGTGATGTTGATTGTGTCTTTGTGCATGATGATTGTGTACTGAGTGAGAATTATTCTTACGTGCACGTGGTTTGTGAAAGTTTGTGTATATAAATGCATGGTTATGTGCTGCATGAGAATGACGTGGTTGACTAGCATGAGTGGTGTTGTGCCCATGTGATTGGGTTTGAGGTTGAACAACCTGTTTACCCAATTTGGTTTCTAATCTTTTAGAAACAGCTTGCAGTTCATCAACCTTAATATTTAAGCCATATATCTTAGTCATGGAAATCTTGTGTCTACTCTTTTCTTCAGCAAGCAACGTGTTGAGTGTAGTGATTTCTTGAGTTTGTTGCTCAATACGTGCTTCACATCATGTAAGCTTAATTTAAGCTTGGATACTTCATCAGGGTCATTAGTGGGTGTCGTGTTTCTAACATTATCAAGAAGTAAGGAAATTCTTTGTATCTCATCTTCAAGACTTTTGATTTTGTCCTTGGCATGTTTGTATTTACCGATGACCTTTTTGTGATCATCGAGTAAATCAGTGAAAGCATCGCCAAGTTCATCAAAAAGAAGTCATCTAGAGTTTCGTTAGATACCTTGTTGGAAGTTGCCATTAGGCACACATTTGCTGTATCTTGAGGAGAGCCTTTTTCTTCCTCGGAGTCACTCGCTTCACTTTCATGCCAAATTCCTGTGTTGGCATATTTCTTTGATGAGTTCTTTTTGTATGGCTTCTCATAGCGGTGCTCTTCTTCAAGAATGGGCAGTCTTTTCGGACATGTCCAGTCTTCTTGCAACCATAACAGGTTGGCTCTTCTTCATCATCTTCTTGTGAATCCTTCTTCCTTCGATTGAAGCGAAGGAATTTTCTGAAGTTGCGAACCATGAGAGCTTGGTCTTCATCATCCGAGTTATCGTCTTCGGTCTCATCGTGATCAGCCCTTCGTCGATGAGCTTTGAGTGTGATCTCCCTGGTCTTCGGAGCAGGCTCTTCAAAGTCCTTGAGGTCAAGCTCGTGAGTCATGAGCTTACCCATCAAGGTCTCCATTGACATTGATGTGAGATCGTTTCCTTCTATGATGGCCGTCACCTTAGGGTTCCAAATCTTTGGTAGCCCTCTGAGCAACTTACAAATCTTCTCGTGGTTTGAGTACTGCTTTCCAAGCGAGGATAGAGAATTGATGATGTCGAGGAATCTTGTGAACATTTGAGTGATCGTCTCACTTGGCTTCATCTTGAAGGCTTCGTATTCTTGAGTGAGACGGCTTATTTTAGATTCCTTGACCTGTGTGGTTCCTTCATGCGTCACTTCTAGAAGTTTCCATACTTCATGAGCAGTGGTGCATGTAGAGACCCTGTTGAACTCATTCCTGTCTATAGCACAGAATAAAGCATTAATAGCCCTAGCATCTAGACTTGCCTGTTTCTTCTCATCGACAGAATATTTGTCGTGTGGTTTCTCAATGAGGTCACCATCGACAACTATCCTGGCGGGCTTTTTGTAACCGTCAGTGACGACAGTCCACAGGTCAAAGTCTAGAGACTTAAGATAGAAGCTCATCCTTGTTTTCCAATATGTATAGTTAGTTCCATCAAATAGGGGAGGCCTATGAGTGGACTGACCTTCACCATGATTGGAAATCAAGGATTGTGTGGTTGCCATGGATCAGCTCTTAGGATGTTAGTCCTTATAAAGAGAAAAGAGCTCTGATACCAATTGAAGAACAGTATGGCAACTCTAGAGGGGGGTGAATAGAGTTTATATAGAAAAATAGCCAATTAAAAATAACTCTTTCACCAACAATAAATAATCAGAGTAAAGTGCGGAAAATAAATGAAGAGCAGAAGAGCATACGCAAACACAGCAATTTTAACCTAGTTTCCCTCGTGGAGGACTAGTCCAGGCCTGAGAACTCTAGCTCAGGATTAAATCCACTATTTGTGAAATAGTAGTTTACAACCCGTGCCTTTTCTTCAGAAGAGCACGTCAACTTCTAAACAGATGATCGCAGTGGCGATTTGCTTGGAATTGTCCAAGCGACTTCTTCGACTCTTGCACAAGAATCCTAACTGAGAGATGCTGAGCACTTGACACTTAGGAGGCTTGTGGCTAGTAGATGGGAAGGGTATGGCTTACTTGAGCTTATAAGAGAGAAGAGAAAGAAGATTGGATGGATTGGAATGAGAGAATTCATGCCCTATTTATAGTGTTTTTATAGGCAGAATTCGGCCAGAATTCGGGTAGGAAAATTTAAAAATTTGGCCGTTGGACAACTAGCAACCAGCTAACCCTAAAATTAGGGTTCCTGATTTCTAGGGGACAGAGTTCGGCCCGAACTCTGTGTGGAGGCAGAGTTCGGCCCGAACTCTGTCTCCAGAGCACAGAATGGTTCTAAGGGGATTTTTGGGCAGTGTTTGGTTCAGTAGAGCTTGGAATTTTTGGGTAGGCTGTAGACTAAGTGTCAAGAGCTCAGCAAGACTCAGAGTACACAAGTCTAGACTCAATGAAAATATAAAATACAGACTCGAAAACACACTGAGATCCAGAGACTGAGCTGTCATCTGTCTTGAACTGTTATGCAGACGTCGTGTGTCGTATTGAATTAATACAGATATTATTTAGTCAATGTAGTCAATATTTGGTTGACTGTGACTTTGTGTCAACAGAATGTTCTGATTTTGACCTTCTTGCTGAAGGCTCCTGAGATGCGTGCTTGGTATAGCTCGATCCTTTGCTGAGCTAGAAGGCAATTTTCATCTAAGGCCTCCAACTCTTGTAATCGACGTCGGTAGTTGTCATCCGTCGTCAATTGATAAGTGAGGGCGACGCGGAGTGAGGGTATTTGAGTCTCTAATGGGAGAACTGGCTCACTCCCGTATACTAAAGAGAATGGTGTATTCCCGATAGCTGTTCGGACTGTAGTATGGTACGCCCATAAACACTCGCCGAGCTTCTCGTTCCAGTCGCGTTTGTTGGAGGAGACAAACTTCTTGAGGAGTTTGATAATTATTTTATTGAATGCCTCTGCCAACCCGTTCGCTGTCGGGTTGTACAGTGTCGAAGCAACATTCTGAATACGGTGCTTATCGCAAAACCGATAGAAAGCGTGGCTTGCAAACTACGGACCATTATCATGGATGATTCTTCGGGGCAGTCCAAAGCGGTAGATGACGTGATGCTTAAGGAAGCTGATCACGTTTGAAGTCTTGACTTCTACGAGTGGGACAGCTTCCGCCCATTTGGAGAAGTAATCAGTGATCGCAAGTATGAAACAATATCCTCGGGAGGAAGGTGGGATAATTGGACCAATGATGTCCATTCCCCATGCTTCGAATGGCCAGGACGTCACTGTTGGATGTAGAAATTCGGATGGTTGGTGAATGAAGTCCACATGGACTTGGCAGGCTTTGCATTTTCGAGCATAATCTATCGCATCTGCCACCATCGTGGGCCAATAGTAGCCCATTCGTCGAAGACGGTCTTGCAATTTAGGACCGGACTGGTGGGCCCCGCAGACACCGTCATGAGCTTCTCGTACGGCTTCTTTGGCTTCTGCGTTTGACAGACACCGAAGTAGTAATCCGTCGTAGGAGCGGCGATACAGCATTTTTGTTTCTATATCGTAGAAGAATCTGAGAGAACGCCATCAGAAGTGGCTTCCTTTGGGTTCTCGGGCAGGATATTGTAGACAACGAAGTCGATGAATGGTTGTCTCCAATCTGGGGCATCATCGATCGTCTGGGCGGAAAAACTCGCCACGAATTGCACATTGTTCTTGGGACAGACCAGTTCGTGGCCTATCACAACCACTGATTGGCGATCATAATTCGGAACTGCTAGGGAAGCGGCGAGACCAGCTAGGGCATCGGCTTCGATATTTCAGAGTCTGGGGACATGTTCGATAAAGAATCCCTCGAACGACGAGATGATGTCAATCGCTATTTGGTGATAAGGGATCATGTCTTCATGGCGAACCTCATACGAGCCCCCGATCTGATTGACGATTAATTGGAAATCGCCGTATGCTTCAAGGTATTCTACCCCCAGCTCTCTTGCGAGTTGGAGGCCAATGACCAGAGCGTTGTACTCGGCCACATTGTTTGAGCAGGGCTCTGTAAGGAAATAAGCGCGGTTAATCACCAATCCGGAAGGGGAGACCAGCACTACCCCGACTCCGACGACTATATTGCCTTTAGGTCCGGTCCTCGAAGTACCGTCGAAGAACATTTGCCATATATTATCGTGAGAGGTTGCATGCGAGTCGGCGACCTCATTTGGGATCTCTTCATATATTCTGGAGGACTCCGAGCCTGGGTGGGTTGCAAAGAAGTCTGCCAGGGCTTGACCTTTGACTGCCGTTTGTGGGACGAAGATCATATGATAAGGGGACAGCAATATTGCCTATGTAGCGAGGCGAGAGCTGAGTGCCCTGGTTTAGTCATGAGGACCCTGAGAGGGTTGACTCGTGAGATCACATGTATCGTTTGTCCGGTGACATAGTGCCACATTTTCTGAATGGAGAACACCAGGGCAAGGCATTCCTTCTCCACAGCGGTGTATCGGTGCTCTGGCCCAATCATCATTCGGCTGAGGTAATATATGGCTTGCTCATGGCTTGCGTTGTTGTTTTGAACGAGCAGAGCCCCGAGGGAGTGTTCCATTGCTCGTACATAGAGCAGGAATAGTTTTCCAGAAACCGGGGCCACCAGGACTGGAGGGTTCGACAAATATTCTTTGATGCTGTCGAAGGCGCGCTGGCATTCTTCATCCCATATGAATGAGACACCTTTCTTCATAAGATGGGTGAATAGTCGACATCGCCCGGAGAAGTTGGAAATGAACCTCCTGATGTAAACTAGCCTCCCTTGAAGGCCTCTGAGTTCGCGGAGGTTTCTCGGGGGACCCATCTCCATGATTGCTTTCGTCTTCTCAGGGTCTACATGGATACCCTGTGCAGTGATGATGAAGACCAAGAACTTCCCGCTGGATACGCCCAGAAAGGACTTCGTAGGGTTCATTTTCAAATTGTGCGCTCGCATTAGGTCGAATACCGTCCTTAGATCCTGCAGATGGTCTGTCTTGTAGTGACTCTTAACGGCTATATCGTCAACATAGCACTCCACTGTCTTTCGTAAGTGGTCTCTGAAGATGATGCTCATGGCTCTTTGATAGGTGGCGCCTGCATTCTTCAAACCGAAAGGCATGACTGTGTAGCAGTACGTGCCAATTGGTGTTCGGAATGATGTATGCTTTTTGTCATCAGAAGACATTTTGATTTGGTTGTACCCCGAGAAGCCATCCATGAACGACATACGTTCGAAGCCGCAGGTATTGTCGATCATAATGTCTGTGATAGGAAGGAGGAATTCATCTTTGGGGCATGCCTCGTTCAGATTGCGGAAGTCGATGCAGATTCGAATCTTCCCATTCTTCTTGAGGATAGGCACTATATTGGCGACCCAATCGGGATGTTGCTCCTCACGAATGAAGCCGCTGGCTATCAGTTTGTTGACTTCGGCTTTGATCGCGTCCATGATGCCTGAGCGGAAGCGTCGCTGTTGTTGTTTGACTGGCTTCGCATCCGACCGAATGTTGAGTTTGTGAAGGACAATGTCAGGATTTAACCCTGGCATGTCTTCATAGCTCCAGGCGAACACATCAATATATTCTCTGACAAGTTCTAGCAGCGACTCCCGCTCTTCATCTGCTAGACTTTTACTGACGAAAATTGGTTTTGGAGAAAATTTGCTGCCGAGGTCAACCTGTATGACTTCATCTTCAGTAGAAGGTTCTCTCAGCTCGAACTATTTTTTCCATTGTGCATCCAATTGCTGGGCCCACGGCTCTAGCTCGAGGATCTCGGGAATGTCTTCGTCTTCTTCGTAAGCGTCGGCGAATGCCATATTGACTAACAAGACTTGTCTGAACACGTCTTCGATGCTGGTATCCGAGTCAGAAGTTGGTGATCCGGTTGAATGTGACTGCCAGTCGCATTCTTCATCTGAGCTCTCAGTGGTCATAGTTGGCGTTACATACCCTAACCCGTATCGAGTTTTGCTATAGTAGTCCTGTGGTTTGCCCGCCGGGACTGGCGGCTTCAAAGGTAATCATCGCCCAGTGCCGTAGTTCAAACCTGGCGTCATCTCCAGATCATACCCCTATTTCTGCATGAGATATTTGGATTGGGGGCTATAAAGATACAGAGGCAGTCTTCCGGCATCTGACCCGAGGTCAGCTTCCTCTATGGTGAAGGGATGCGGGTCGTCCTTCCGACCGAAGATGATTGGATGGCCCCCTCCCTCGATTATTCGGTAAGCGTCTTCTACTGGAGTAAGCTGGATTGCGGTGTACACATTTGTCACATATGTGTGTAGGTGAGTGCCTATACCGTGTTCCATAGCATATATTGTACATAGCTTATTGAGCTCGGTGTAGTTCAAAGATAACCCTTTATTGATAAAGTAAGGTATCTTTTCTAGGGGGATTACATCATCAGCGGAGGGAACATCAGTGTGGGCAGCCACATACTTGGCTAGCTTCGGTTCCTCTTCGGCTACCCCCTGTGAAAATGAAGACTGAGAGGACGCCCTAGGCAGCTTGATTGTCAGAGGTTCAGCTGATGGAGCAGAGCGTAGAGTTGTTGGCAGACTAGCGACCCCCAGTTTGGTACTTGATGTGGAGCGAGGAGTGGCTGGTTCGCTAGAGGTGTCAGACCTTGCATCGGGGTGACGACCCTTCTTGGGAAGGCATATCTTCAGTAGCCTATCGGAGGGATTGAGCTTCTCCGTTTGGGGTTGACCGACTCTCGGCAGTCTGATTGTTCTTGGCCCCGTTGTGGGTCTCGACACTTGGTCGGACCTTGGTAGCCGAATTATCATCTGCTCCTCCTGCGCCGAGAGGCTGATCGCGTCCTTCTGCAGAGTGGCAGTAAGGGGTACGGACCTGCCCGGTTTACGAGCTTGGAGGTGGATCGTCAGAGGTTCTTCTGATCTTGTGGCTGTCTCGGTATAAGCTTGTATATTTCCTTCATCAAGGTGCCTCTTTGACTTTTCGTATAGGCAGGAGTCTGAGTAGTAGGATTTGACCCCTTTGAAGGGATCGATATCAGTAAATTTTATCCTCACGAAGCCGTATTTGTCGACATATTTGAAGCACTGGTGTAGCGTGGAAGGCATGATCATGTAATCGTGTATCCATGGGCGCCCCAAGAGGATGTTGTAAGAAGTGTCTGCATCTATGACGTAGCAGGTGACTTCGGATTGGAGGTCGCAAATTTGACACTTCAGACGAATCTTTCCAATAGGGTAGCTCCTGCCCGAATTGAAACCGCTGATGACGGTGCTTGTAGGTGTTAGGCGATGCATTGGAATACGGAGATGATGTAGCAGACCCTTCGGGATGATGCTTATGGAAGAGCCAGGATCAATGTGCATTCGATCCACCTTTACGTCGCCGATGTATCCAGTATAGTATAGTGGGCGATCGTGCAGATTAGTTTTGATGAGCATATCTTGCGGAGTGAAGACGATGTTGGGCATTGCTCCCGTGCAGGCACTATCTTGGAGATCCACTGGTGAGTCCTCCCCGGTGAGGTTGGATTGAGCCAGATAGGCATCGGCATTTTGGAGTGCTTCGCTCAATGCAATACGAACGTCCTTGGAGAGCCTTAGGAGTTCGTACAGTGACAACTTGGCCGGTGTGTTAGCCAATTGCGCTAAGATGTCAAAGTTGTAGGGCCTCACTAGCCCTTGGGCTGCCTCTTTTCAGAGGGATTTGTCGAAGCGAGTCTCCCTCGGCCTAGGCTTGTCGGTCGTCGAAGGCTGAGCTGGTTCCGGAGCATCAGTTGTAGTGGGTTGATGATTTTTAGCTGGATTGTCAACCACAGGTTGGGATAGCGCTCCAGACCGCGTGACGATGGCTGTAGCTTCCTCGATGTCAGTCGAGATTGTGTGGCAGGTCCTGACTTTTCTACTTTTCTTCTTGTAGAAGGAAGATGGTGTAGGCCGAGTCACTTCTAACACCAAGTCTGGATGGATCCACATGACCTCCCCTCGTGATGTGGTGAGGGGTACTAGACCAGCAGCCTGATCTCGGGGAGGTGAAAGATTGGTAATCTCCATTGTCGCCAGAGGGATGGGGACCACCCCGTCTTGAGTTTCCGTCGGAGGGAAGCTGCCGAATTGTATGGACACCATATTGGCTGCCACGGTTACCTCTTCGAAATCGATGGCCAGAGCGTTCGAATCGATGAGATTTTGGATGTATCATTTCAGCTGGTAGCAATCGTGTGTAGCATGATGGACAGAGCGATGATAATGGCAGTACTTTGGATTCTCCATCTCTGCCGGCCGCGGTTCCCGTCTTGGTAGAGGAAGCTGAATTCTGTCCCCTTGTATGAGCATGTCCAAGATAGGTTTGACGTGACCGTCTTCGAAGGAGTAAGTGATTTGCGGCCATTGTTTGTCTGCTGGCTTTAGCTCAGGTTTTTGTGCTGTATCGGCCACCATAGCCTGCTTTCCTTTGCTATCCCGATTGTTTGAGGGGCTACCCCCATTATCGTTGTTGGGACACTTGCTTTTGTTTTCTCCTTCCGAGATGTGTAATCCCAGTTGGCGAGCCTTCTTCAGTCGTTCTTTGGCGCTTGTGGCACTGATGATGAACATCTTCTAATCCTTGAATTGACTTTCGCCCATCCAGAGACTGATTGTCGGGAGGAGTCTCTTTTGGTAAATCTTGATCAAGGAGGAATCTGGATTTCCAGAGGGTAGCTTCATGGCGGTCTGGCAGAACCGCTCGATGTAATTTCTTATCAGCTCCTTCTCCCCTTGGACGACGTCCATGAGGGTGGACATGGTGACGTCCTGTCCTACTTCGTAGAATCTCTCCAAGAACAGGCGCTTGAAGCCGGCGAAGGAGTGGATGCAGTTGTCCGACAGATTGCGATACCAGTCGAAAGCGACTCCTTCCAATGCCCCGACGAATATGTTGACACAAAGTCACAGTCAACCAAATATTGACTACATTGACTAAATAATATCTGTATTAATTCAATACGACACACGACGTCTGCATAACAGTTCAAGACAGACGACAGCTCAGTCTCCGGCTCTCATTGTGTTTTCGAGTCTGTATTTTATATTTTCATTGAGTCTAGACTTGTGTACTCTGAGTCTTGCTGAGCTCTTGACACTTAGTCTACAACCTACCCAAAAATCCCAAGCTCTACTGAACCAAACACTGCCCAAAAATCCCCTTAGAACCACTCTGTGCTCTGGAGACAGAGTTCGGGCCGAACTCTGCCTCCACACAGAGTTCGGGCCGAACTTTGTCCCCTAGAAATCAGGAACCCTAATTTTAGGGTTAGCTGGTTGCTAGTTGTCCAACGGCCAAATTTTTGAATTTTCTTACCCGAATTCTGGCCGAATTCTGCCTATAAAAATACTATAAATAGGGCATGAATTCTCTCATTCCAATCCATCCAATCTTCTTTTCTCTTCTCTCTTATAAGCTCAAGTAAGCCATACCCTTCCCATCTACTAGCCACAAGCCTCCTAAGTGTCAAGTGCTCAGCATCTCTCAGTTAGGATTCTTGTGCAAGAGTCGAAGAAGTCGCTTGGACAATTCCAAGCAAATCGCCACTGCGATCATCTGTTAGAAGTTGATGTGCTCTTCTGAAGAAAAGGCACGGGTTGTAAACTACTATTTCACAAATAGTGGATTTAATCCTGAGCTAGAGTTCTCAGGCCTGGACTAGTCCTCCACGAGGGAAACCAGGTTAAAATTGCTGTGTTTGCGTATGCTCTTCTGCTCTTCATTTATTTTCTGTAATTTACTCTGATTATTTATTGTTGGTGAAAGAGTTATTTTTAATTGGCTATTTTTCTATATAAACTCTATTCACCCCCCTCTAGAGTTGCCATACTGTTCTTCAATTGGTATCAGAGCTCTGTTCTCTTTATAAGGACTAACATCCTAAGAGCTGATCCATGGCAACCACACAATCCTTGATTTCCAAATCATGGTGAAGGTCAGTCCACTCATAGGCCTCCCCTATTTGATGGAACTAACTATACATATTGGAAAACAAGGATGAGCTTCTATCTTAAGTCTCTAGACTTTGACCTGTGGACTGTCGTCACTGACGGTTACAAAAAGCCCGCCAAGATAGTTGTCGATGGTGACCTCATTGAGAAACCACACGATAAATATTCTGTCGAGGAGAAAAAACAGGCAAGTCTAGATGCTAGGGCTATTAATGCTTTATTCTGTGCTATAGACAGGAATGAGTTCAACAGGGTCTCTACATGCACCACTGCTCATGAAGTATGGAGACTTCTAGAAGTGACGTATGAAGAAACCACACAGGTCAAGGAATCTAAAATAAGCCGTCTCACTCAAGAATACGAAGCCTTCAAGATGAAGCCAAGTGAGACGATCACTCAAATGTTCACAAGATTCCTCGACATCATCAATCCTCTATCCTCGCTTGGAAGGCAGTACTTAAACCACGAGAAGATTCGTAAGTTGCTCAGAGGGCTACCAAAGATTTGGAACCCTAAGGTGACGGCCATCATAGAAGAAAATAATCTTACATCAATGTCAATGGAGACCTTGATGGGTAAGCTCATGACTCACGAGCTTGACCTCAAGGACTTTGAAGAGCCTGCTCCGAAGACCAGGGAGATCGCACTCAAAGCTCATCGACGAAGGGCTGATCACGATGAGACCGAAGACGATAACTCGGATGATGAAGACCAAGCTCTCATGGTTCGCAACTTCAGAAAATTCCTTTGCTTCAATCGAAGGAAGAAGGATTCACAAGAAGATGATGAAGAAGAGCCAACCTGTTACGGTTGCAAGAAGACTGGACATGTCCGAAAAGACTGCCCATTCTTGAAGAAGAGCAACCGCTATGAGAAGCCATACAAAAAGAACTCATCAAAGAAATATGCCAACACAGGAATTTGGCATGAAAGTGAAGCGAGTGACTCCGAGGAAGAAAAAGGCTCTCCTCAAGATACAGCAAATGTGTGCCTAATGGCAACTTCCAACAAGGTATCTAACGAAACTCTAGATGACTTCTCTTTTGATGAACTTGGCGATGCTTTCACTGATTTACTCGATGATCACAAAAAGGTCATCGGTAAATACAAACATGCCAAGGACAAAATCAAAAGTCTTGAAGATGAGATACCAAGAATTTCCTTACTTCTTGATAATGTTAGAAACACGACACCTACTAATGACCCTGATGAAGTATCCAAGCTTAAATTAAGCTTACATGATGCTGAAGCACGTATTGAGCAACAAACTCAAGAAATTACTACACTCAACACGTTGCTTGCTGAAGAAAAGAGTAGACACAAGATTTCCATGACTAAGATATATGGCTTAAATATTAAGGTTGATGAACTGCAAGCTGTTTCTAAAAGATTAGAAACCAAATTGGGTAAACAGGTTGTTCAACCTCAAACCCAATCACATGGGCACAACACCACTCATGCTAGTCAACCATGTCACTCTCATGCAGCACATAACCATGCATTTATATACACAAACTTTCACAAACCACGTGCACGTAAGAATAATTCTCACTCAGTACACAATCATCATGCACAAAGACACAATCAACATCACTCCACATATAGGAATCATCATGCCATGCCATATAGACAAGATCATCATGCAATGCCATATAGACAAGATCATCATATGCCATATAGACAAAATCATCATGCCATGCCATATAGACAATATCAGCATGTCACACATCATAGACAATACCATCATGATATGCCTCATAGACACCATCACCATGCCACTCATTCTATGCATAATCATCATCACCATGCTAACTCTTCACATCATGACCATCCTCATCCTGTTGCTTATAGATATTATTCTCATACTCCTAGTATAAATAAGAATGCTATCTGTACTTACTGTGGATTACATGGACACATCTCACCACAGTGCAAATTTAGAAGACTTGTAGATAAAAAGATATATACTTGGTTTCCAAAGACTAACTTTTCAGGACCCTCAAGAACTCGGGTACCAAAGGTCACATCTACTCTTGATGTAGGTGGACCTTCCCTCTTCAACTGAAAGTAAGTAGATTCTCGATAGTGGATGCTCGCGACATATGACGAGAGACGCAAATCTTTTTGCATCACTATCGATGAAGAGAGAAGGATACGTATCCTTCGGTAACAATCTCAAAGGGCACATTATAGGTAATGGTATCATTGGACATCCTCCTTCTCCTGTAATAAAGGATGTCTGCCTAGTGACCGAGTTAAAGCATAACCTGCTCAGCATTAGTCATCTTGCTGATCATGGATATGATATTAACTTTGGACAAAACAGTTGCTACATCTATGATAGGTCAACAGGAGACATTGCTTTTGAAGGGAAAAGAGAGGACAACATCTATATTTTCTATCTTTCTGTAAATACTAACAATGCAGGTAGATGTCTATATGCCCACAAAGACGAACGACTACTTTGGCACCAGCGTCTTGGTCACGCCAATATGGATGCTATATCCAGGCTTTCTACCAAGAAGCTAGTGAGAGGATTGCCTGACATCACATTCAAAAAGGACACGGTATGTGCCGAATGTGAACTAAACAAGGCAACTAAATTCTCGTTTCATTCCATCAACTCTGTAAGTACTACTAGACCCTTGCAATTACTTCATATAGATTTATTTGGTCCTAGTAGAATAGCTAGCCTTGGTGGCAAACTTTATGCATTTGTTATTGTTGATGATTTTTCAAGATTTACTTGGGTTTTCTTTCTCGCTAATAAGAGCAATGCTTTTTCTGTTTTCAAAGTTTTTGTGAAGAAAGTTCAAAACGAAAAAGGCTACATGATTACACGAATCCGAAGTGATCATGGAGGCGAATTCGTAAATTATGATTTTGAAATTTTTTGTAATGCAAATGGTTTTGATCATGAATTTTCTTGTCCTAGAACTCCTCAACAAAATGGTGTTGTGGAGCGGAAGAATAGAACTCTCGGCGATATGGCCAGAGTCATGTTGAATAAATTTTCACTTCCGAAATACTTTTGGGCAGAAGCTGTCAGTACAGCATGCCACATTTTGAATAGGGTGCTAATTCGTCCCATTACGAAGAAAACACCCTATGAGCTTTGGTTTGGGAGAACCCCCAATGTTTCTTATTTTAAAGTTTTTGGTTGTAGATATTTTATCCTTAACACCAAAGACAACTTAGGCAAATTTGATGCCAAAGCTGACGATGGTATCTTTCTTGGTTATGCCGCCAAGAGTAAGGGATATAGAGTTTTCAATAAACGCTCACTTATTGTGGAAGAGTCAACAAATGTGACTTTTGATGAAGATAACAGTGCAGTAAGTACTCTTGATGATGACGTTGAGCCATCAACTTCTACTCCAATGAATACTTCAACCGAAACTAATTCTCTGGAGGGTTTGCCTAAGAAATTCTCTTTCAAACCTTCTCATCCAGAAAATTTAGTTATAGGAGAAGTTTCACGTGGAGTAACTACTAGATCATCACTAAGAGACTCCGTTGCTAGCACTGCCTTCATTTCACAAGTAGAGCCTAAAAACATTTCTGAAGCTTTTAATGATGAATTTTGGATTTCTGCTATGCAAGAAGAACTCAACCAATTCGAGAGAAGCCAAGTATGGGAACTCGTTCCTAGACCGGTTAATCACTCGATAATTGGTACTAAATGGGTTTTTAGAAACAAAGTAAATGAAGATGGTTCATTCACACGTAACAAAGCTCGTCTAGTAGCTCAAGGATACAACCAAGAAGAAGGTATCGACTACGATGAGACGTATGCTCCTGTTGCTAGACTAGAATCTATTCGGATGCTTTGTGCTTTTGCTAATTTTCAAAACTTTAAATTATTTTAAATGGATGTGAAAAGTGCTTTCTTGAATGGTTTTATTAAGGAGGAAGTTTATGTGAAACAACCTCCTGGCTTTGAAAATCACAAATTTCCTGACCACGTGTTCAAGCTAAAGAAAGCGCTTTATGGCCTCAAACAAGCCCCCAGAGCTTGGTATGAAAGGCTAAGTAGCTTCTTACTTGAGAAAGGTTTTTCAAAAGGGAAAATTGACACTACACTGTTTATAAAATCTTTTAAAGACACTATTCTGTTGATTCAAATTTATGTTGATGATATCATTTTTGGTTCTACTGATGAAACCCTCTGTCAAGAATTTGCCAAGTGTATGCAGACAGAATTTGAGATGAGCATGATGGGAGAGCTCAACTACTTTCTTGGTCTGCAAGTGAAACAAATGGCTAATAGAACTTTCATCTGCCAATCGAAGTATACCAAGGACATGCTGAAGAAGTTCGATCTTGACAACGTCAAACCAATCAACACGCCAATGGCTACTTCAACCAAACTCGAACCAGATGAGAGCGGCAAACCCGTTGATCAACATAAGTATCGAGGTATGATAGGCAGCTTACTCTATTTAACTGCTAGTCGTCCCGATATCATGTTCAGTGTTTGCCTATGTGCTAGATATCAAGCTAATCCTAAGGAATCACACATGACCGCGGTTAAGCGTATCTTTCGATACCTTAAGGGTACGGTTACAGTGGGCCTATGGTATCCCAAGTCAACATCATTTGATCTTATTGGTTATTCCGATGCTGACTTCACTGGATGCAAGGTCGACCGTAAAAGTACGAGCGGCACGTGTCATTTATTAGGAAAAGCTTTAGTCTCCTGGTTTAGCAAGAAGCAGAACTCTGTCGCACTATCCACAATAGAAGCTGAATACATAGCAGCTGGGCGTTGTTGTGCACAAATTCTGTGGATGAAGCAAACCCTTGAAGACTATAAGTTATCTTTTATGCATATTCCTATATTCTGTGACAATACTAGTGCCATTAATTTGACTAAGAACCCTGTCTGTCACTCACGCACTAAACACATTGAGATCAGACACCACTTTTTGTGTGATCATCATCAAAATGGCACGATTAACTTAGAGTTTATTGACACTGATCATCAGCTAGCAGATTTCTTTACTAAGCCATTATCCGAAGAGCGCTTCAATTTCCTTTGTCGTGAACTCGGAATTTTGGATGAAGCAGTTATAAGTTGAGACTCACCTGCGTAAATATCGAGTATATTTTGATTCTTTTACGACAAATTTGGTATGGGTACAAGCCGAAAGGGTCCTTCTGACAACAAGGCGTAAAAGCCTAAGCGACACGGTGCACTAGTCCTCAGGACTACCGCTAGCTGGGATCCGGCCCCTGCAGCTAACCCATGGCAAATCTGAAATATTGAATTACAATATATTTCCTTGTTTATTATATGGTTTGTTTCGACTTAATACTGTCTAATTATTACATTCTAAAGTTCATTCTGACTTTTGAGTACCTCTCTATGTACTTCATTGATTTCATCAAACTTTTATCCTCAACCATCACTTTTCTTCAACACTTAACCAATTTTTCTATCTTTTCAGCCTATTTTCTGTTCTGGACCACTAATCCAGAACTCGGGCCGAACTCTGCCCCCAACAGAGTTCGGGCCGAGTTCGGTCCAATTGTTCCAGAGTCGGGATCAGCCTCTGCCGTTGGATCATTTTAGATCATACGGTCAGAATTTCTTCCGACCAAAGAAAATCCTCTCTTATATTTCGGGTTTTCTTCTCTCTCCTTCACTATTGCCTCCTTCCTCACCTCTCCAAACTCTTTCCTTCAAACCCTAACCCTAGTTTTTGATCTAGAGTGCTCCATTACTCCTCAAAATCAAGGGAAAGGAGTTTCTCATCATTCTCTTCCACTGTTTATTGATTATTTGAGGTATCATTCTTGTCTTCTATACTTCACACTATCAAGTTCTTTTATGGCTCCTCGTTTGTTCAATCGTGGAAAGAGGATTCGAACTGAGAGTGTTTCCTCTTCGGATTCTCCTCCAACGAATGAACAGATCATTGAACAACTTCAACCACCTCATCCATTGTTCAACCCACCTCGTCCTCGAAATCCTTCTACCTATGACAACCGATTATTTGTCTCACTAGATGCCTCAAACAACTGGTTTAGTGACTATCGGAATCGTCAGGTATTCGCAGGATATCCTATTAATTTTTCTATCTTCTCTCAATATGATGCTTTATTTCATGACCTCTGTTTTGATGAGCTTATCACTACCACTTCTGCTATCTATCGTCATGCTGTCCAAATGTTCTACTGCAACATTACCTTTGATGATCTCCATATTTATTCACGAGTTGCAGGTATCAATATATCTTTTGATGACTTTGACTTAGCCGAATATCTTGATCTTCAAGAGCCCAATTCTTGGGAAAAGCTAGTTGACGCTCGCTCGTTCCGTTTTCCCGACGGAATTTCCCTTGAGAGCTTCAAGGACGATTTGTGTACTCCATACACACGTCCTCGCAAGCTCATGGCTAAATATCTCAACCCATATTTTTCTGATCTTCATTGGATTATCTCTAACACCATTCTACCCAAAACAGGTTCCCATGATGACATCACTTATCTTGAGATATCTGCTCTTTATCATCTTCACTTTGAAATTTCTTTCAATCTTCCACGTACAATGATGGACTGGATGATTCACTGTAGGAAGAAACCACGAGCTCTGGTTTATCCTCTGTACCTTCCTATGATCTTTCGTGCATTTAACATACCACTTGATATCTGTCCGTTCTTGCCTGCTCCTGCTTTCCTGTCTAAGGCACGACGTACTCAAGCAGTCGTCGCCTCTCCTGAGGCTTCTGAGCATTCTGATGATGAGGAGCCAGACGCCCCTCCACTCGGTCAGGATGCACCTCCTCCACCTGCCACTCTTGACTCCATCCAGACCATGCTCCGGGATCGTTTCGACTTAGAGGCCGATCGGTGGGCTCAGATGGACTACCGCACTACCCTGTAGATGAGTGCACTCTGCAACTCACTGCATGATATTCGGTACTCCATGTCCCATCATCCTACTATGGCCATTCCCATGCAGCGGGATCCCGATCGTAAGGGATATCGCATTGATGATCCGTGGGTCATGCGTTACCTGGATCCGGGTGCTGCTCTTGTGGATCCCAGACGTTCAAACTCTCCTGGACCATCTCATGCTCCGTGATGGAGATTGGCTACTATCTGCTGCTGCTGCTGCTGATGATGACTTAGTTATTGCATTTTCATTTCTAGTTAGTTAGTTTCAGTTTTATGTACTTGGATGCTTTTAAACTCTGGTTGTGTGTTTGACATTTGGTTATGACACTTTATGCTAGTACTTCTTTTGATTATTTCTATACTGTTTCTTCTTTGCTTGGTGTGGTTGTATTACTATTAATTGTCTACTGCAGTTTTTCTATTATTCATTTATCTGTAGTCTATATTGCTAACTGCCAAAAGGGGGAGAACTATGTATATTCTGCCTGGATATATATGGCTGGATATACTTGTTTGGTATCATATCCTATCTTTTCGTATTTCTGTGCTTGTTTGTGCTTTTTGAGAGATATTATACAGGTTTCCATGCACTATTTACGGGGGAGCTATTGCTTCTAGCTCAGCACCATTCACTGATTACGGGGGAGCTATTACATTCTAGCTCGGCATCAAGTATGGGGGAGCTATGTTGCTATAATCAACTGTGTCCAGGTATGAATATTGAATATACATATATTATTTTGTCAATTATCAATATGGGGGAGATTGTTGACACAAAGTCACAGTCACCCAAATATTGACTACATTGACTAAATAATATCTGTATTAATTCAATACGACACACGACGTCTGCATAACAGTTCAAGACAGACGACAGCTCAGTCTCCGGCTCTCAGTGTGTTTTCGAGTCTGTATTTTATATTTTCATTGAGTCTAGACTTGTGTACTCTGAGTCTTGCTGAGCTCTTGACACTTAGTCTACAGCCTACCCAAAAATCCCAAGCTCCACTGAATCAAACACTGCCCAAAAATCCCCTTAGAACCACTCTGTGCTCTGGAGACAGAGTTCGGGCCGAACTCTGCCTCCACACAGAGTTCGGGCCGAACTCTGTCCCCTAGAAATCAGGAACCCTAATTTTAGGGTTAGCTGGTTGCTAGTTGTCCAACGGCCAAATTTTTGAATTTTTCTACCCGAATTCTGGCCGAATTCTGCCTATAAAAACACTATAAATAGGGCATGAATTCTCTCATTCCAACCCATCCAATCTTCTTTTCTCTTCTCTCTTATAAGCTCAAGTAAGCCATACCCTTCCCATCTACTAGCCACAAGCCTCCTAAGTGTCAAGTGCTCAGCATCTCTCAGTTAGGATTCTTGTGCAAGAGTCGAAGAAGTCGCTTGAACAATTCCAAGCAAATCGCCACTGCGATCATCTGTTAGAAGTTGACGTGCTCTTCTGAAGAAAAGGCACGGGTTGTAAACTACTATTTCACAAATAGTGGATTTAATCCTGAGCTAGAGTTCTCAGGCCTGGACTAGTCCTCCACGAGGGAAACCAGGTTAAAATCGCTGTGTTTGCGTATGCTCTTCTGCTCTTCATTTATTTTCCGCACTTTACTCTGATTATTTATTGTTGGTGAAAGAGTTATTTTTAATTGGCTATTTTCTATATAAACTCTATTCACCCCCCTCTAGAGTTGCCATACTGTTCTTCAGAATAATCGGATGAGAATAGCATCGTCATGGGGCAGATGGTCTATGGTGACCTCGAAGTAAGTGATGTACCGACTCGCTGAGGTCTTGCCATCATAGTGATTGATGTTGAACGTCTTATAACTTGGTGGGAAGGGAACATCCCTCCATGCAGCCGGGTATGGTTGCCGTATTCTGAGGTCTTGAGAGTTTTCTCGGGCATGAAACATGGCTCGGAGCTCCTGGACCTCTCTTTTTGCTTCCCTGGCATCATCTACAGCGGTGGAAGCCGTTATTTCGGGGGGATTGTTGCACGGGTTCGGTGCCGCTGAGTTCGAGTCTGCATTGACCGCGGGACCCGTGCTTATTTGGCCAGGTGTCCCTCCTTGCAGAGTTGGAAGAGCCGCCTTGATTTTATCTACAGACTTGACCAAGGCCTGTAGTATGGCCTCCAGAATGTCGATGCGCTGGCGATCACCGGAACTACTTTGATTGCTGTCCGTCATGAACACCGTCCTTATATGATGAGAAACGGAAGGGACGGTAGAGAATGTATCCTCCGAGTCATACCCATGTACCGAGAAGTCATCGAGATATGTGGGAATATTCTCTTCTGGTTCGAACTCGGAGGGAATAGTACCCCCGGCTTAAGAGCTTACTTCATCTTGAGAGTCGTGGACGTCCTCGGGGATGCCGGCCTCGGCTGTATCTGATGGGAGAGTTGTCTCCCCTGGCTGATCTTCTTGGAATATCGGAGGGTGCTACCCTTAGCCCCAGCAACCCCCTGCGTTATGGACGACGAGCCTCCCACTGTAGCAGATTTTGTCTTAGAGCAAGTACCTTGGAAAACTCCGGTGGTGGGCACCCGTTTAGACGACAGTCTTTTACTCGCAGTGGTTGAGGTCTTCAGGCTGGAAACATTCGTCTTCTTTCCCCTTCCATCAGCGGGGACTTTCCGAGCAGAGTTGCAGGAGACGACGGATAGTGCCTCGTCTTTTGAAGATGGCTGTTGTAGTCTTTGAAAGATAGACTTCCATTAGCGGGACACCCTGATAGTCAGAGGTTGGGGCAGCTGATTGGGCTTGGTGGGCCTGCGCTGCCCTATACTTCTTCCTTTTAACACTCGCGGGTGCGTAATAGGAAGAGTCCAAGTTGAATATCACAGAGTCTGGCTTATCATCCTGAGAATCATCAGGGTCAGGACCGCATGAGAGACGGTCGAAGACTGATTGAGAGAAGCGTGGAACAGCTGCTATGCGGCTAGGATTGGGAACCGTGCAGGCTGTCTGCATGCGGCTGTCTTTAGCTGTCGGATGGGTTATCCTCGTGCGACTAGGAGTCACGACCGTGCAGGCTGGCCGCATGCGGTTGGGAATTGTGGCCGCATGGGTTTTCTACAAGCGATTGACTTCAGTAGCCGCATAAGCTTCGTCCATGCGGATGGCAACTGTAGCCGCATAAGCTATGCAGCTGACAGATGCGGCCGCGTGAGTTTTCTTTCTGCGGTTTGCGGATGTAACCGCATAGGCTTTCTCCATGCGGCTAGAACCCTTATGTGGCTCGGATCGCATAGAGTTCCTCTTTGCCCCTACAAGTCCAGCATTATAATGTTTTTTTCTGCCGGACTTGGGAACAACAGAGTCGTCTATGATCTGAAGTGGGGCCGCGGGAGAGTCTTCTCCACCGTCTTGAGCAACAGAGGGTATCTCTGCAAGAGCTTCAGTAGGAACGAAGGATCGGGGTCTCCACTCCTTGCGGGCCTTCTTTGTGCAGGCTCGCTTCTGAACCGGACCAGCACTCTTGTCGGAGAGCATTTCTTCGAACGCCTGTTGGTCGAACCGGGCAACCATCTTCTGTTGCATGGAGCCAAGCTTGGCTGCATCCGATTGCGTCACCAACTCCTCAGCCGTGGAGAAGTTTGTCCCCAGCAGAGTCGCCATAGTGTTTGCCATGAAATATAAAAGAACAGAACAATTATCGGAGGACCGGACTTTTATTTCACGTTACAAACTCGCTTGTACAAAGAAAGCCTAGGGACGAAAACCTAGGTACAACAATCTAAGTATAATTATTTATTTTAGATTCTGGGGGGTGACGATAGAGGCTCGGGAAAGCGATGGCAGCTCTATCTTACTCCTTGGACGATCGGTATGCAGCCTTGGCTCCAGAAGATTGCTTGGCATTAGAAAAAATGCTCTTCTTGCTCTCCTCGTATTGCTCTTCTGGCTTCTCTCTCTCTGGATTGATCTCTGTGGATTTTTCTCTCTGATTATTGGAAGGAGTGTCTCTCTGTATGTGCGTATCTCTCTCCGTCAGTATGTATTACAAGAAAATGGCACCTTGCTATTTATAATAGTGGGAGCATCATTAGGGTTTACAATGATTGCCTCTTGGAGATGGCGGCGGCCTGTGGAGTGGTCAATCTAGGCCATTTGTTTTGATTGTGACGAATCCGGACCATTGAGTGTAGATTACACTAAATCTCATCAGCCATTAATGCTGATTGCAATAAATCTTTCTCATAATGATCTTCTGATGTCTGCTAATAAA
This sequence comes from Iris pallida, assembly GCA_029216955.1. Lineage (NCBI taxonomy): Eukaryota > Viridiplantae > Streptophyta > Magnoliopsida > Asparagales > Iridaceae > Iris > Iris pallida. Next base: position 5,932 of record JANAVB010033135.1, on the reverse strand, counting down.
TTTGATTTATTCTCCTGCCACATGTCCCAGATTATGGAGATTTGACCCGATCTTTGACTGCAAAAAATCTGAGAAATTGATCGACTTAGGACACGTATCCTAGGAACCACTAGGAGGATCTGAACCGCATGAAGATTGAGCCACATAAGATTTGGGCCGCATAGGATTTGGGCCGCATAAGATTTGGGCCGCATATGGTTTTGGGCCACGTCTTAGGGCTGCCTGGGTAGTGGCCCTCCCTCGAACCTTTAGACCGCATGGACGTGATCATTGCGAGCCGCATAGGGATACAGCCGCATGGAAATGGTCTGCTTGAGCCGCATGGGAAGGCCTCCGTTTTGAGCCGCATGAGACTGTTTCGGCCTGAGCCGCATAGGACAGCTTCATTCTGAACCGCATGATAAGTATTTGCTCGAGCCGTATGAGGCTTTCTCGGCCTGAGCCGCATAGGATGGCTTCATTCTGAACCGCATGAGAAGTCTTTGCTCGAGCCGCATACGAACGCCCACGTGGCGAGGCCACGTGGCATTTTTATGGCTCTCGGGGGATTTGTGTCAGAGATCTCTTTCTCTTTCCTAGAGGTCTGTCATTATGACAGAGCCAAAATTACCTTTTCATGTCAGGGCTGTCACTTTTTTAGAGTTGTCAGCCGTCAGAGTGATTAATGCAGTATGGGGGCGGAGGGGAGCACTGTTATGCCACGTGTCTTTTGAGCCGCATGGGATGTCTTGGGCCGCATAGTCCCTTATGCCGTATAACTTTCCGAGCCGCATGGGCTTTTTGAGCCGCATGGGGTTCCTTGGCCGCATGGATCATTTTCTTTAATATTTTCCATGCTTCTACAAGTTTAACATTACTCTGGCTATTTCGGATAGAATTCTGTTCTTACGTTCCACAACTCTATTTTGTTGTGGAGTCCTAGGGTAGGAGAATTTGTGTATAAAATCGTGTGTGTCACAAAATTGCTCAAACTCTGCATTCTCGAATTCGCCTCCATGATCGCTTCTAATACGAGTGATCATGTAACTTTTTCATTCTGTACTTTCTTGCAAAAGGTGACAAATTCTGATAATGCATCGTTTTTGCGTGTCAGAAAATATACCCACGTGTATCTAGAATAATCATCTACAATTACAAAAGCATATAGCTTACCTCCGAGACTAGCAACTCTGCTAGGACCAAATAAGTCCATATGTAGTAATTGTAGAGGTCTAGTAGTACATACAGCGTTTACTGACTTGAAAGAGGATCGAGTAGCTTTGTTCTTTTCACATTGACTGCATACCGCATCCTTCTTGAATGTAATGTCCGGTAAACCGCGTACTAGCTTCTTTGTGGATAATCTGGAAATAGTATCCATATTTGCATGACCGAGTCTCATATGCCACAGATGACTCTCATCGCTTTTAGCCATTAAACATCTACCTGAAATGTTAGTATCTTCCAACAAATAGAAAACATATATATTGTCTTCTCTAATACCTTCAAATATAGTATTACCAGTTGAACTATCAATAATAGTACATTTGTCTTTTACGAAGTTAATACCATAACCGTGATCAGCTAAATGGTTTATGCTGAGCAGATTATGTTTTAACTCAGTAACAAGACAAACATCTTTAATTACTAGATAAGGAGCTTTACCAATATCACCAATACCGATTATATACCCTTTTAAATTATTGCCGAAGGAGACGTATCCTTCTTTATTCCTCTTCGACAGTGTTGCGAATAATGAAGTATCACCGGTCATGTGCCGTGAGCAACCGCTGTCGAGGATCCATTTGCTTCTAGCATGTGAATGGTGTCCCACCTACAAAACAATTTGCAGATGAAACTATTGGTACCCATTTCTTGTAGGGTCATGACTGGTTAGCTTTCGGTATCCATGCATAAATATTTAGATCTACCAGCTTTCTAATTCTACATGTAGAAGATATATGACCAATGAGGCCACAATAATGATATTTAGCATGTTGAGTGTTGAAAGCAGAGTGATGTGCATGGTTGGTAGGTTTAGATTTTCTAGTATAGACGAAAGCATACCTATTATCTTGTTTGGGCATAACCGTTTTAGGCAAAGGTTTGATAGGGTTAGGTCTGACAGTGTTAGGTTTGGGAATGTTCTGATTTTTCGGTAAGTCACACGTATTAGGGTAGGAAGCAGCAGTCTCAGGATGTTTTTCTAACCTAATTTCCAATCTTTTGGAAGTGTCATATAACTTAGTATAGTCAGAATTGAGTGCTTCCATTCTTACTTGTGCACTTTGAAGACTTTTCTTCTCTTTAGAAAGTTCTTCTTTCAATTGGTCAATAACCTTGTCTTTTTCTTCGGATGACATGGTAGTCTCGTGTAATAAGAGCTTAATAGAAGAAAGCTCACCAGACTCACTAACATTATCTTTAACCTCAGCTAGTAGGTTGGCAAGTCTTCCTATTTAACCTTTGTACTCTTTAAGTACCTTCTTAGAGGTCTGATATTTGCTAAACAGTTTCCTGTAATCACTTATCAGTTCACTGAAGGCTTCCCCTAATTGTTCAAAGATGAAGTCATCATATGTATCAACTATAGGTTCAGAGAGTACCTGATCGGGTGCCATAAAGCATACATTTGCAGCGTCTTCTGATTGTTCATCTTCTGAGTCGCTGGCTTCACTTTCATGCCATATGCTGGTATTGGCATACTTCCGAGATATTGATCTCTTCAGGTTCCCTTTCTCATATCTGTTGCTCTTCTTGCTTGTTGATGTGTTTGTAGGACAGTCCTTCTTCATGTGTCCTTTTTTCTTGCAGCCGTAGCAGACAGCGTCATCTTGATACCAGCTGTTGCCACCATTATTCTCTTTTGTCTTCTTTTCATATCTCAAGAATATTTTCAATTTTCTTGCAAGGAGTGCTTGATCTTCAGCATCAGATTCACTGTTGTCTGAATCATCTTCAGCAGATTTTCTATGCTGAGCCTTGAAAGTGATCGTCTTCTCCTTTGGTGCAGGCTCTTCAAAGTCTTGTAACTCTAGTTCATGAGTGAGTAGCTTACCCATGAGTACTTCAAGTGTCATAGTAGTGAGGTCGTTTCCTTTAATGATTGCAGTTGCCTTCGAAATCCAGTTCTTTGTAAGTGCTCGCAGGAGTTTGTGAATCTTTTCATGGTTATTGTAATCTTTTTCTAGGGAGGACAAATGATTTATAATATCCAAGAATCTTTCGAACATCTGAGTAACTGTTTCGTTGGGCTTCATCTTGAACGCCTCATACTCTTGAGTAAGTCTACTGACCTTTGATTCTTTGACTTGAGTTGTGCCCTCATGTGTGACTTCAAGAAGTTTCCATACTTCATTTGCAGTTGTGCAGATAGACACCCTGTTAAATTCAGTTCTGTCTAAAGCACAAAATAAAGCGTTAATAGCACGTACATCAAGACTGGCCTTTTTCTTTTCTTCCTCTGTATATCTGTTATGTGGATTTTCAGTTAAAACTCCATCAACATTTATACGAGGTGGCTTTTGATAGCCATCAATAACAATAGACCATAAATAAAAATCAAGAGATTTCAAAAAGATACTCATACGTGTTTTCCAATAGGTGCAGTTTGTGCCGTCAAACAGTGGAGGTCTGTTTGTGGCTTGGCCTTCACTTGTGAATTTCACAGTTGCCATATGTAAAGCTGTGATCTATATAAAATTGAATATAACTGCTATTTTATCTTGCTTTACCTGTATAAGCCGCTCTGATACCAATTGTAGGAACAAAATCGCAAAGCAGAATACTCTAGAGGGGGGTGCATAGAGTAGGCAGCGGAATATTGCTAATAAAAAGCTTGTTAGCAGTTAGATCACAAGTATAATAATAATCACAAGAAGTAAATGACAGAATTTAAAAGTGATCAGAAGGCAAACGCAAACACCGAGATTTATACTGGTTTTCCTCTGGTGAGGACTAGTCCAGTCAGAAGAACTCTAGCGTCCAGTTGAATCCACTATTGGAAAATCCTGCAAGTTTTCATACAAAGTCCTTGCAACTTCTACAAACGCGAGCTTTGATACGAAGAACTCGTCCAACTTTAATTGTGAAGAGTTGAATCTTCTATCAAGCCTCTGATTACAATCACTCTGAAACTTCTAGACCGTACCGTACAGGCAAATCGACTAGAGGATTGTAACTGGCTTGGGATTTGAAAATGAAAGCTTTTAAGAACTATTTGGAAGACTGAAGGCTTAAGAAGAGAGAAGATTGAAAGTAAATTGGTGTGTTAAAAAGATCGAAATGTTTCTCTATTTATAGCTTTTGCAAAGACAGAACTCTGACAGAATTCTGGCAGAATTCGGACAGAACTCTTTGTAACAACCCGTAACTGAAGGATGACCAAGTTCAAAAACCCAACGTTCACTAACGTTCCAAATGGCCGAACTCTGGCCGAACTCGGGCCGAGTTCTCCTGAGTTTCTGCCAGTGTATTTTTGGAGAAAAAAATAAAGTTTGGCTTTTTGAATAATCCTTCAAGGGCTTTTTGTAATAAGAATATTTTACAAACACATGGGTCATTTGTAAAAGATTAGGATAGTTTTGAAATCATTTTCGGATAGCCTATTTGCCAGTACGACTCGGTGTACAAAGTATTCCTAGACTCAAATAAAAAGAAAAATTACATTGCTTAACAGGAAGTACATCCGGAGAGGCAAACGGCTTCAGTCTTGAACATTGTTGATAACCATTGTTGAACAGTGTCCAAAATATCGTAGGTAACATCTGAGTTGACTTACATTTATATCGAGACAAAGTTTGATCAATTATTAAAATCAGGTTTAACCATGGCCAATGGGCCAACACTCATCACCAAAATTCTCAACACCACCAATCCCATAAACCTAAAAACTTTGGTCAGACTCAGGATCAAAGAAGATTTTGTTTTATGTGTGGTAGAACTAACCATGCAGCCATCAACTGCTTCCAAAGGAAAAGAACTTATCCAGACCTCCTTCAAAGGAAAAGACAAGGCAGAGGCTAACATGATTTTGAATGGGTCCTCCAGCTCCTTCAGTTCTATAAGGTTTCAACCTGTAGTAAACCTTTCTTACCATTCTGATGATTGGTGGTTGGATTCCGGAGCTAATGTTCCCATTTCATTTGATCGCTCATGTTTTTCAATCTATCAGGAATCAGGTGGAGGAGGCGTGACTCTAGGAGATGGCTCCACGGCACAAATTGTAGGAAGAGGAAGAATATATCTGAAGATGAGATCAGAAAAAATTCTACCTCTTCGTAATGTGCTTCATGTGCCGTCTGTCAGAAGACACCTTGTTAGTGGATCCCTCCTTGTAGCCTCAGGATATAAAATTGTAATGGAAGCTAATAAAGTTATTTTTTCTATGAATGAACAGTTTGTGGGGAAAGTATTTGTAAAATATGGACTCTTTATTCTGAGTACTATGAATAAAAGTTCAAATCCTTCTTTTGTTGTTGCAAATGTTGAATCCTCCATACTAGGTCATGTGAATTTATGATCTCTTAAAAGGATGATGAACTTAGATCTTATTCCTAAGACTCCAATTGGTGATAAACATAAATTTGAGATTTGTGTTTAAGCCAAACACACAAAATTATCTTTCAAATCAGTCCATAGGGATTTCGAACTCCTAAAATTTATCCCTAACGATGTTTGTGATTCCAATAGGGTCTTCACCCGAGACGGTAGAAAATACTTTGTCACTTTTATAGATGATCATTAAAGGTATTGTTACACCTACCTTCTTAAAACCAAAGATGAAGTTCTAGATAGATTTAAGGTCTACAAGTCTGAAGCTGAGAACCAGTTAGATAGAAAGATGAAGATTCTTAGATCAGATCATGGTGGAGAGTATACCTCAAATGATATGACTAACTTCTATGAAGGACATGGAATTATTCATGAGGTAACTGCTTCTTATTCACCACAG
>JANAVB010033134.1:0-69658 GCA_029216955.1 Iris pallida | reverse complement strand
ATTTGCTAGTTTAATTAAAATAAAAATATAATTTTTGAGATTTATTATGCAAAAAGATATTTAAAAATATTTATTATTTTCAAAATTATTATTATTGGTATTTTGAAAAATATTTGGAAGTTATGGTGGCCATTTAAATCTTGATTTGATTTTTGGATTTATTTAAATAGTTAAATATTCGAAATTTATTTATCCCATTTGATTTTGAGCTAAAAATTTAAATAAATTTAAATTGGATTTAATTAATATGATTTTAAACTAAGAGAATTTGATTTGATTTGATTTAAATTAGATTTGGATTTGGATTTGATTGCTTTTAAATTAAATTAGGAAATATCTAAATTGGGTTTAAAGGAATCCTAATTCTTATCTAATTGGGAATTTTCACATCCTATAAATAGGTAGGTACTCCTCCATATTATTTTCACCACAAATCATCTTTCAAACCATCCTTTTCAAAATTTCTCTTTTTTTCGTCATAAATTCAGCCTCAATTTTTAAAGGTTGTAGCAACTTCGAATGACCATAACTCCCAACTCCGGACTCCTTTTGACCTCCAGTTTTTTTGTTGGAATCGTATTGAGGTATATTTTCTGAATGTAAATTTTATTTTCATAAATTCGAAACTTAATTTTCTGGAAAATTTATGGAGTGTCAGTGGTCCAAAATCTGACACGTTTTAGTGTTTTTGAGATTCTGGGAGAACCAGGAATCAGAATCACGATCCGTTTGAAGTTTTCGAATACTGACAGAAAAATACATATTATATATTTTTCCCAAAATTTTCCAGAATTTTTATTTTGGTTTTTATTTTAGAAGTTTGTCACATCGTTTAAGTTATCTTGTGTAGCCCTGTGACTATTCTGTACCCAACGGGATTGTCAGTTTCACCAGCAAGGACCTCAGGCAAGACACCTTGCCATTTGCTATTATTTATTTTAGCTCATATTTCATGCATTATTTATTTTCTTTATGTAAAATAAACTGTGATACATGGCATAACCTGTTAGAACTTACTGTTCATTTATATTTTCTGCTGTGTATTATTTTCTTACAAATTAAACTTAGATTTAAGGGACCACCATGTGTGTTGCATTCATTAGCCTTGACACGTGGTAACACGAAGTTGTGTGTCGCATGTAGAACACGGAAGTGCGTGATTGGCTGGCCACCAGTACGTACAAGCCGTGCGATAGGAATAACCACTAATAGAGATTGCATGCTAGTTTGACTTAGCGGTTATAGTGGTTTTGTGTTGTGGATACAACACAGTAGGCATTGGGCGGGAAGGACAATTCCTTAGCGTATGGGCTTCGATGCACTTCCCTTGTGACCCGGACTCTCCGCTGGAGATACGGGGTTGATGACCCATGATTACTGACGGCCACTGACGATTCTGCGGAACGTCATGCTCTTACTGATGGGGCCTCTGGTGCCCAAGGGGGACCATGCCGATCCTATTCAGCCAGGGCCCATGCGTTGGAAGGATTTTTCTTAACTACATATCACTTAGACCGGTTAGGCACCTTTATTCGTTAGGTACGAGTACTTTTGGTTTGGGTACTTGTATCTGATCGTGGCTTGGAACAATAACTTGTCGCGGATTAGTTCGTCACATCTTGTCCTTGTTTGGTTGTAGGTGTGACTTACTACTTCGATGAGAAGGTATTGAACCTTGTTGGGGTCCGGATACCATATTGGATTCATAGCATGGAAAGATACATCGTCGTGAATTAGTTTACCATCTCTTGTCCTTGTTTGGTTGGGGGGATGGTACGCTCGTTCAGTATGTGCGTATTGGACCATGTTATAATTTGATTTACTATTTATTTGAGCAATTTTATTCAGTTTATATGGCATGATTTTATGTGTCTTGTTACGTCCCTCTGACGACCTGGTTATCTCTCCAGGTGTGTGCTATTGTCTTTCGCAGGTGTTCTAGCTCTAGCCGTGATCATCGCTATTTCTTCGAGGATGATTGCATTTGGATCGTCTTCGCTTCGCTCGCCAAATTCATATCTTTTCTTATGTATTTTTCTTTTACTTGTTGGTAGTGGATTTGTCTCCGCCCAACATATTGTATCAAGACAATTCATTATTTTTATATGATGTCTTTTATTCATTTATTTTGCGTGGATGAGATTAGTTATGGTTCTACTGCATTTTACAGCTTATGTATTTATACGAGGCTTCCATATATTGGAGTATACTTCGTATGAATATAGCTGGCATGTCTACGTTCCTAGTCCTACGTATTTTAGGATTGGGGCGTTACAGCAAGCAATCTACTACCTTAGCCGAACTCTGATCGGGGCCGAATACCGGTACAACTCCATTGAGAAAGAGTTCTTGGCTTTGGTATTTGCCATCCAAAAGACTCGTCATTATGTCTCGGACCAGACAATTCATGTCATTTCCTGAGTCAATCCGCTCAGGGTCCTCATAATAAAGCCAGGATCACTGAACTCCCGGCTAGCCACATGGGCGATCTTACTAACACCATACAACATGGTGTTCGTTCCACAGAAAGCTGTTAAGGGTCAAGCTCTGGCCGACTTCTTAGCTGCACACCCCATCCCAGAGTCCTCAAGACTCTATGAAAACATCCCGGATGAGGTCCAAGAATCAAATGTCACCGAAGAAGGCTCCGTCTGGCGGATGTTTTTCGATGGTGCTTCAAGAACAGGCCCCAAAGGCCAAAACATCGCAGGAGTGGGGGTGGTATTAGTCCCCCGATCAGCTGGTCATCCAGCGTGCTTACTCCCTTTCAAAACCGTGCTCCAACAATGTTGTTGAGTACAACGCGCTCATTATGGGACTCCAGCCAGCACAACAGCGGGGGGTGAATCATCTGGAAGCCTACGACGACTCAAAGCTCGTCGTAAATTAGATCAGAGGGCAATACGAGGTTTGCCATGAAGATCTGATCCTCTACCATGAAGTTGTATTGAACATCATTTCAACCTTCATCGGGTTCTTTATCGAACACGTACCTCGTCTACAAAATCTAGAGGCTGATGCTCTGGCTGGCCTCGCAGCCTCCTTGGCGGCACCCCTCGGGACTCAACACTACGTCACGGTAGTGGGCCGAGACTTGGTCTGCCCTAAAAACAACCTGCGCTCACAATTGGCCTACGCCATGTCAACGGGTGTCGGTGTTAACGTCCGAGATTGGAGATTCTCGTTCATCGACTTCGCTGTCTACGAAATTCTTCCAGAGGACCCGAAAGAAGCCGTCTCAGTCAGGAGACGCCCTCTTCGATTCTACTACGATACAGCCACTAAAATGCTGTACCGACGTTCCTACGATGGACTTCTCCTTCGATGTTTGTCCAACGAAGAAGCAGCCGAAGCCCTTCGAGAAGCTCATGATGGAACCTGCGGGGCCCATCAACCTGGCCCTAAGTTGTAAGACCGATTGCAACGTATGGGCTACTACTCGCCAACCATGGCCGCTGACGCTGTCGACTATGCTAAGAAGTGTCATGCGTGCCAACTTCATGCAGACTTCATCCAACACCGTCAGAACCACGACATCCTACTGTCGCCTCCTGGCCCTTCGAAGCTTGAGGAATAGACATTGTGGGACCGATCACCCCTCCTTCATCGAGAGAATACCGCTTCATCCTAGCAATCACTGACTACTTCTCCAAATGGGTAGAAGCAGTTCCGCTGGCAGAAGTAAAAAGCTCCAGGGTGATCAGCTTCATCAAGCACCACGTCATCTACCGTTTCGGGGTACCCCGTGTAGAAGCATGGAAAAAATTAGAATGATGATCTATACGGCTCAGAACAGGAGAACCCCATGCGGCTCATACAGAAGCAGTCCCATGCGGTTCAAAGAGACTCTTAGTCTCATGCGGCTCGGGACAGGAGAGTCCATACAGCTTACATAGGGACCGTCCTATGCGGTTCAAAGAGTCCCCCAGCCGCATGCGGTTCAGAAGTACATGTGACTCACATTCGACCAACAGAGATATGCGGCTCGATCAACTCCACGTGTCCCCATGGGACCCCTTCACACAGCTGGCCATCGAGCAATGGCCCTATTTAATGCTCTGCCATGATTTGACAGCTGACGGCTCTGACATGAAGTGTCATAATGGCCCTGTCATAATGACAGACTCTTTGGAAATAGGAGAAAATCTCTGACACGATCCGAGATTGACACGTGGCTACCCCCATGCGGCTCCAGTGAAGAACAGCTTCATACGGCTGGCAAGAATCGTCTTCCTACGGCTCACCAAGAAGCCATCCCATGCGGCTCGCGAGCACTATACTTATGCGGCTCACCGAGAAACCATCCCATACGGCTCGCAAATACTATACCTATGCGGCTCACTGAGACGCTGTCTCATGCGGTTCATGGATATCATGCGGCTCTGGCAGAGTCCATCATTAAGACACGTGGCATAGATTCAATTGCCCCCACGACTTGACAGCTGGTAGCAAGGATGATTATGAGATGCAAATCAATCAGAGATTTACCAGATCCCAATGACCATATTTAACATTATCCTCATAATTAATGAGATCAGGTCATATCATTCATGATCAAGCCAATGGGACACGTGGAGAGAGATCCAAACTTGACACAACCAATCATGAAGATTTAAAGCAATCAACATTAATCATTCACAAGATTCAATACTATCCCCATTTATGGCCAAGATCCTTCACGCCCTAAGCTAAGGGTCCAGATTGATTATACATCAGGCCGCCGCCACTTTGAGAATGGGTAATCACCCAAACCCTAATGATGTCCCCACTATTATAAATAGCAAGGTGCCATTCTCTTGTAAAAATATACGCTATCCGAGAAAAAAATACAGAGAGACTCTCCCAGTAATCAGAGAGAAAAATACACAGGGAGAGAGAGAGAAGCCAGAAGAGTAATAGAGGGAGAGCAAGAAGAGCATTTCTTCAGCAACGCCAATCATCTCTTCACAGGAGCCAAGGCTGCATACCGATCGTCCAAGGAGTAAGGCAGGGCTGCCGTCGCCTTCCCGAGCCTCTATCGTCACCCCCCAGAATCTAAAATAAACAATTGTACTTAGACTGTTGTACCTAGGTTTTCGTCCCTAGGCTTTCTTTGTACAAGCGAGTTTGTAACGTAAAGTAAAAGTCTGGTCCTCCGATAATTGTTTTGTTCTTTTATATTTCATGGCAAACACGATGGCGACTCTGCTGGGGACAAACTTCTCCACGGCTGAGGAGTTGGTGACGCAGTTGGATGCAACCAAACTTGGCTCCGCGCAACAAAGATGGTCGTCCGCTTCGACCAACAGGCATTTGAAGAGATGCTCTCCGAAGGAAGCGCTGGCCCGGTCCAGAAGCGCACCCGCAGGACGAAGGCTCGCGAAGAGTGGAGGCCAAAATTATTTGCTCCTCCCCAAGCCCTCGATGGGATACCCTCTGTTGCTCAAGACGCCGAGCAAGACTCTCCTGCGGCCCTACTTCAGACCGTAGATAACTCTGCTGTCCCCAAGTCCGGCAGAAGAAAACACTATGATGCTGGACTTGCAGGGGCAAAGAGGAACTCTATGCGATCCGAGCCGCATGAGGGTATTAGCCGCAGGGAGAAAGCTCATGCGGCTACATCCACAAGCCGCACAAAGAAAATTCATACGGCCACATCTGTCAGCCGCATAGCTTATGCGACTACAGCTGCCAACTACATGAATGAAATCCATGCGGCTAAGAAAGTCAATCGCTTGTAGAAAACCCATGCGGCCACAATTGCCAACCGCATGCGGCCAGCCTGCACGGTCGTGACTCCTAGCCGCATGAAAACAACTCATCCGACAGCAGAAGACAACCGCATACAGACAGCCTGCACGGTACCCAACTCTAGCCGTATAGCATCCATTCCACGCTTCTCTCGATCATTTTTCGACCGTCTCTCATGCGGTCCTGACCCTGATGGTTCTCTGGATGATAAGCCAGACTCTGTGGTATTCAACTTGGACTCCTCCTATTACGCACCTGCCAGTGCTAAATGGAGGAAGTCTAGGGCAGTGCGGGCTCATCAAACCCAGTTAGCTGTCCCAACCTCTGACTATCAGGGTGTCCCGTTGATTATCACACGGGCCTCTGATGGGAAGTTGTATACAACCGCTCGAGTCCAGCCCCCGGCGACAAACGGACAGAGTGGTTCCTCTGACCTGCATGAGGCGATCCTCCACAAGCGCAAGGAAAGAGAAGGAGCCTCGGCGTGCAAAGAGTCCTCGCTTGGACATCACTGCACCCAAATCATCGTCAACTGCTGTTGCAACAACGCGACAGCAACGGAAGATCGGCCGTCAGTCTTCCAAAGACTACAGCATCTGAGCTCAGAAGACGAGGCACCTCCTGTTGTCTCTTGCAATTCCGCTCAGAAAGTCCCCGCCGAGGGGAGAGAAAAGAAGACAAGCATCACCAGCCCCAAGATATCAACCACTACAGCTAAGAAACTGTCGTCTAAACGGTTGTCCTCTACCGGAGTATTCCAACACACCCGTTCAAAGACGAAATCTGCTGCAATGGAAAACTCATCATCTACATCACTGGGGGTCGTGGGAACTGGGGGTAGCACTCCTCCGAGCATCCACAACAATCCGATGTTTCAAGGAGCCGAGCCCGGAGAAACAACTCTTCCATCAGGTACAACAGACGCTGATGTCCCCGAGGACATCCATGGCTCTCAAGACGAAGCAAGCTCCGAGGCTGGGGATACCGTTCCCTCTGAGTCCGAGCCCGAAGAGAACATTTCCACCTACCCGATGACTTTTCGGTGCATGGGTACGACTCGGAGGGCACATCCTCCACCGTTCCTTCCATCACTCCTCATGTAAGGACGGTGTTCATGACGGACAGCAACCAAGGTGGTTCCAGCGATCGCCAACGCATCAACACTTTGGAGGCTATACTGCAGGCCTTGGTCAAGTCTGTAGATGAAATCAAAGCCGCTCTTCCAACTCTGCAAGGAGGAACGCCTGGCCAAACGAGCACGGGTCCCGCGGTCAATGCGGACTCAAACTCAGCAGCACCAAACTCGGGCAATAATCCTCCCGAAATAACAGCCCCTACCACAACAGATGAGGCCCGAGAAGTAAGAAGAGAGGTCCAGGAGCTTCGAGCCATGTTCCATGCCCGAGAAAACGCTCAAGACCTCAGAATACGGCAACCATACCCTGTCGAATGGAGGGATGTGCCATTTCCACCAAAATATAAGCCATTCAATATCAACCCGTATGATGGCAAAACCTCAGCAAGTCGGTACATCACTTACTTCGAAGTCACCACCGACCATCGGCCCCATGATGATGCTTTCCTCACGCGATTATTTATTGGGGCATTGGAAGGAGTCGCTTTCGACTGGTATCGCAATCTGCCGGACAACTGCATCCACTCCTTCACTGGCTTCAAGCGTATGTTCTTGGAGAGATTCTATGAGGTAGGACAGGACGTCACCATGTCCACCCTCATGGACGTCATCCAAGGAGAGAAGGAGCTGACAAGGAACTACATTGAGCAGTTCCGTCAGACCGCCATGAAGCTGCCCTCCGGAAATCCAGATTCCTTTTTAATTGAAATTTGCCAAAAGAGACTGCTTCCAATGATCAGTCTCAGGATGGGCGAAAGTCAATTCAAAGATTGGAAGACGTTCATTATCAGCACCACAAGCGCCGAAGAACGATTGAAGAAGGCTCGCCAACTGGGATTGTACATCTCAGAAGGAGAAAGCAAGGGCAAGCGTCCCAACAACGATAATGGGGGTAACCCCTCCAACAATCGGGACAGCAAGGGAAAGCAGGCTATGGTGGCCGATACAGCACAAAAACCTGAGCCGAAGCCCGTAGACAAACAATGGCCGCAAATCACTTACTCCTTCGAAGACAGTCACATCAAGCCCATCTTGGACATGCTCATACAAGGGGACAGAATTCAGCTTCCTCCACCAAGACAGGAACCGCGGTCGGCAGAGATGGAGAATCCAAAGTACTGCCATTATCATCGCTATGTTCATCATGCTACACACGATTGCTACCAGCTGAAACGGTACATCCAGAACCTCATCGATTCGAACGCTCTGGCCATCGATTTCGAAGAGGTAACCGTGGCGGCCAATATGGTGTCCGTACAATTCGGCAGCTTCCCTCCGACGGAGACTCAAGACAGGGTGATCCCCGTCCCTCTAGCGACAATAGAGATTACCAATCTTCCACCTCTCCGAGATCAGGCTGTCGGTCTAGTACCCCTCACCATATCACGAGAGGAGGTCATGTGGATCCATCCAGACTTGGTGTCAGAAGTGACTCGGCCCACACCATCTTCCACCGACAAAAAGAAAAGTGAAAAAGTCAGGACCTGCCACACATTCTCGACAGACAACGAGGAAGCTACAGCCGTCGTCACGCGGTCCGGAGCGCAATCCCAACCTGTGGTTGACAATCCAGCCGAAAATCATCAACCCACTACAACTGATGCTCCGGGACCGGCTCAGCCTTCGACGACCGACAAGCCTAGGCCGAGGGAGACTCGCTTCGACAAATCTCTCCGAAAAGAGGCAGCCCAAGGGCTAGAGAGGCCCTACAACTTTGACATCTTAGCGCAATTAGCTAACACACCAGCCAAGTTATCACTGTACAACTCCTAAGGCTCTCCAACGACGTTCATATTGCATTAAGCGAAGCACTCCAAAATGCCGATGTCTATCTGGCTCAATCCAACCTCACCGGGGAGGACTCACCCGTAGATCTCCAAGACAGTGCTTGCACAGGAGCAATGGCCAACATCGTCTTCACTCCGCAGGACATGCTCATCAAAACCAACCTACACGATCGCCCGCTATACTACACGGGGAACATGGACGACGTGAAGGTGGATCGGATGCACATAGATCCAGGATCTTCCATAAGCATCATCCCGAAGGTTCTGCTACATCATCTCCGCATCCCAATGCATCGCCTGACACCCACAAGCACCGCCATCAGCGGTTTCAATTCGGGTAGGAGCTACCCAATCGGAAAGATTCGTCTGAAGTGTCAGATTGGCGATCTCCAATCCGAAGTCACCTGCTACGTCATAGATGCAGACACTTCTTACAACATCCTCTTGGGGCGCCCATGGATACACGATTACATGATCGTGCCTTCCACGCTACACCAATGTTTCAAATATGTCGACAAACACGGCTTCGTGAGGACAGAATTTGTTGATATCGATCCCTTCAAAGGGGTCGAATCCTACTACTCAGACTCCTGCCTATACGAAAAGTCAAAGAGGCACCTTGATGAAGGAAATATACAAGCTCATACCGAGACAGCTACAGGATCAGAAGAACCTCTGACGATCCACCTCCAAGCTCGCAAACCGGGCAGGTCCGTACCCCTTACTGCCACTCTGCGGAAGGACGCGATCAGCCTCTCGGCGCAAGAGGAGCAGATGACAATCCGGCTGCCAAGGTCAGGCCAAGTGTCAAGACCCACAACGGGGCCACTGACAATCAGACTGCCGAGAGTCAGTCAACCCCAAATGGAGAAGCTCAACCCCTTCGACAAGCCGCTGACGATACGCCTTCCCAAGAAGGGTCGTTACCCCGATACAAGGTCAGCCACTTCTAGCGAACCAGCCACTCCTCGCTTCACATCAAGTGCCAAACTGGGGGTCGCTAGTCTGCCAACAACTCTACGCTCTGCTCCCTCAGCTGAACCTCTGACAATCAAGCTGCCCAGGGCGTCCTCTCAGTCTTCATTTACACAGGGGGTAGCCGAAGAGGAACCGGAGTTAGCCAAGTATGTGGCTGCCCATACTGATGTTCCCTCCGCTGATGATGTAATCCTCCTAGAAAGATACCTTACTTCATCAATAAAGGGTTATCTTTGAACTACACCGAGCTTAATAAGCTATGTACAATGTATGCTATGGAACACGGTATAGGCACTCACCTACACCCACAGGTGACAAATGTGTACACCGCAATCCAGCTTACTCCAGCAGAAGACGCTTACCGAATAATCGACCGCAATCCAGCTTACTCCAGCAGAAGATGCTTACCGAATAATCGAGGGAGGGGATCATCCGATCATCTTCGGCCGAACGAACAACCCGTATCCCTTCACCATAGAGGAAGCCGACCTCGGGTCAGATATCGGAAGACTGCCTCTGTATCTCTATAGCCCCCAATCCAAATATGTCATGCAGAAATAGGGGTATGATCTGAAGACGACGCCAGGCTTGAACTACGGCACTGGGCGACGATTACCTTTGAAGCCGCCAGTCCCGGCGGGCAAACCACGAGACTACTATAGCAAAACTCGATGCGGGTTGGGGTATGTAACGCCTACTACGATCCCTAAAAGTTCAGATGAAGAATACGACTGGCAGTCACATTCAACCGGATCACCAACTTCCAACTCGGATACCAGCATCGAAGATGTGTTCAGACAAGTCATGTCAGTCAACATGGCATTCGTCGACGCTTACGAGGAAGATGAAGACATCCCCGAGATCCTCGAGCTAGAGCCGTGGGCCCAGCAATTGGATGCACAATAGAAAAAACGGTTCTAACTGAGAGAACCTCATCTGAAGATGAGGTTATGCAAGTTGACCTCGACAGCGAATCTTCTCCAAAACTGATTTTTGTCAGTAAAAGCCTAACAGACGAAGAACGGGAGTCGCTGCTAGAACTTGTCAGAGAGTATATTGATGTGTTCGCCTAAACGGTATTCGACCTAATGCGAGCTCACAATTTGAAAATGAACCCTACGAAGTCCTTTCTGGGTGTATCCAGCGGGAAGTTCCTGGGCTTCATCATCACGGTACAAGGTATCCATGTAGACCCTGAGAAGACGAAAGCAATTATGGAGATGGGCCCCCCGAGAAATCTCCGCGAACTCAGAGGCCTCCAAGGGAGGCTAGCTTACATCAGAAGGTTCATTTCCAACCTCTCCGGGCGATGTCGACCATTCACGCACCTCATGAAGAAAGGAGTCTCATTCGTATGGGACGAGGAATGCCAGCGTGCTTTCGATAGCATCAAAGAATATTTGTCAAATCCTCCAGTTTTGGTGGCTCCGGTTCTTGGAAAACCATTCTTGCTCTATGTACGAGCAATGAAACACTCCCTCGGGGCTCTGCTGGCACAAAACAGCGACGCAGGCCATGAGCAGGCCATATATTACCTCAGCCGAATGATGATTGGGCCAGAGCACCGATACACCACTGTGGAGAAGGAATGCCTCGCCCTGGTGTTCGCCATTCAGAAAATGCGGCACTATGTCACCGGACAAATGATACATGTGATCTCACGAGTCAACCCTCTCAGGGTCCTCATGACTAAACCAGGGGCACTCAGCTCTCGCCTCGCTACATGGGCAATATAGCTGTCCCCTTATCATATGATCTTCGTCCCCCAAAAGGCAGTCAAAGGTCAAGCCTGGCAGACTTCTTAGCCGCCCACCCAGGCTCGGAGTCCTCCAGAATATATAAAAAGATCCCAGACGAGGTCGCCGACTCACATGCAACCTCTTACGAGGCTATATGGCAAATGTTTTCGACGGTGCTTCGAGGACCGGACCTAAAGGCAATATAGTCGTCGGAGTCGGGGTAGTGCTGGTCTTCCCTTCCGGATTGGTGATTAACCACGCTTATTCCCTCACCGAGCCCTGCTCTAACAATGTGGCCGAGTACAACGCTCTGGTCATTTGCCTCCAACTTGCAAGAGAGCTGGGGGTAGAATACCTTGAAGCATACGGCGATTCCCAGCTGATCGTCAATCAGATACGGGACTCATATGAGGTCCGCCACGAAGACATGATCCCTTATCACTAAATAGCGATTGACATCATCTCGTCATTCGAGGGATTCTTCATCGAACATATCCCCAGACTCCGAAATATCGAAGCTGATATCCTAGCTGGTCTTGCCGCTTCCCTAGCAGTTCCGAACTATGATCGCCAATCTGTGGATGTGATAGGCCACGAACTGGTCTGTCCCAAGAATAATGTGCAATTCGTGGCAAGTTATTCCGCAAAGACGATCGATGATGCCCCGGATTGGAGACAACCATTCATCGACTTCATCGTCTACGACATCCTGCCCGAGAACCCAAAGGAAGCCACCTACATTAGACGGCGTTCTCTCAGATTCTTCTACGATATAGAGACGAAAATGTTGTATCACCGCTCCTACGACGGATTACTGCTTTGGTGTCTGTCAAATACAGAAGCCAAAAAAGCCGTACGAGAAGCTCATGACGGTGTCTGCAGGACCCACCAACCCGGCCCAAAACTACAAGACCGTCTTCGTCGAATGGGCTACTATTGGTCCACGATGGTGGCAGATGCGATAGATTATGCTAGAAAATGCAAAGCCTGCCAAGTCCACGTCGACTTCATTCACCAACCATCCAAATTTCTATATCCGACAGTGGCGTCCTGGCCCTTCGAAGCATGGGGAATGGATATCATTGGTCCAATCACCCCACCTTCCTCCCGAGGACATCGCTTCATACTTGCGATCACTGATTACTTCTCCAAATGGGCAGAAGTTGTCCCACTCGTAGAAGTCAAGACTTCAAACGTGATCAACTTCCTTAAGCATCACGTCATCTACCGCTTTGGACTGCCCCGAAGGAACATCCATAATAATGGTCCACAGTTTGCAAGCCATGCATTCTATCGGTTTTGCGATAAACATCGTATTCAGAATGTCGCTTTGACACCATACAACCCGGCAGCAAACGGGTTAGCAGAGGCATTCAACAAAACAATCATCAAACACCTCAAGAAGTTTGTTTCCTCCAACAAGCGCGACTGGAACGTGAAGCTCAGCGAATGCTTATGGGCTTATCGCACCACAGTTCGAACAGCCACCGGGAATACACCATTCTCCCTGGTGTACGGGAGTGAGGCAGTTCTCCCATTGGAGACTCAAATACCCTCACTCCGCGTCGCCCTCACGTATCAATTAACGACGGACGACAACTACCAACGTCGACTACAAGAGTTGGAGGCCTTAGATGAAAAGTGCCACCTAGCTCAGCAAAGGATCGAGCTATACCAAGCACGCATCTCAGGAGCCTTCAACAAGAAGGTCAAAATTAGAACATTCCAAGTGGGCGATCTTGTTCTAGCAGTCCGGAGGCCAATGGTCATGACTCATAAGACCGTCGGCAAATTCCAGCCAAAGTGAGAAGGCCCATTTATCATTGAGACAGTATTCTCCAACGGTGCTTACCGCCTCGTAAAACAAAATAGAGACTTGCTCATGTTGCCCGTCAACGGCAAGTTCTTGAAGAAATATTATGTCTAAACGACATTCTCTACAGCTCATCGAGTCATGTACCCGCTGGTACCGCTGAACTCACATCCATAACATTTCAGATTATCGAGTCATGTACCCGCTGGTACCGCTGAACTCACATCCACAACATTTCAGATTATCGAGTCATGTACCCGCTGGTGCCGCTAAACTCACACTTCCTCAATATTCTAAATTACCGAGTTATGTACCCGCAGGAGTTAAGAAAAGGCATAACAGGGTGATATACGATGAGATAACCATGGGACTATTCAGATAACCAGGTTACAACCCGTAAACCAAACAAGGACCGGAGTTGTAACCCTTCGTCTGAACAGAACTTAGATTCTCCCACCATTTATTGGCAGGATAAATTAAGAAATCAGGACATGTAATAATCTTGTACAGGATCAAGACAAGAATAGACTGGTAAACTTCATCCAATATTTTACGGCCAAGCAATAAGTACGATTTGATACTTTAACTAACTAGGGTTACCACAAGCCTAGTTACTAACAAAATACAACGAGATTATTCCACAGCCACAAGCCCTGCAGACCATCCAGGCTATCCGGACGCAATTAGAGTTGAATTTAAGTGGGTACATCGTCCAGGAAACGTATGTACCCTTAGGTGACTTAGAGGGTGCAACACATGACAGTGTGCTGGAAATGTGCCCTACTCGACGGCAGGCTACAGATCCCAAGTGGGGCGCCCAGATAACGGGATTGCCTGTAGCTGGAAAATCTCTTCATGACTACTGGATTTATTCTAGTTGTTAGCCTTAGTTGATTTCAGTAGGTACCCCTGACCGTGGTACTCTGGGATCCCCGTTCTAGACATGATAAAAGACAAGATGGGTTCATTTGTACACGCACAATCATCCACGGTTTCCAGTTCATTCAATCTTGTCATGTCGTGTTAGCCGTCGCAACAGCATTTCGAGAAATATCATGCCAGGTCTATCATATCAGGAGTGCACCACGACGGGCCACTATCATATCAGGTATATCATGCCAAGTTCACTGTCAAGTTATCAGGGCAAGTTATCTTGTCATGAGTGCACCACGACGGGACACTATCAAATCATGCCATTTATCAAGGAGGAGAGAAACTTGCACAATTAAATAATAATATATATAATATATATATTCATGAAGCCAAGGAGAAAATCTACAACTTTCATGTTAGGAGTGGGAAGAAATTCGGACCACAATTAACGTAATTAAGACATTTAAACAATCAAAGTGGGACCCATGCGGTCCAAAAGTGGGAGAACAAGCATGCGGTCAAAGAGAGTGGGAGGCCATCCATGCGGCCAGAAAATAACTAAAGGGGGCCATGCGGCCAAGATTAAATGCTAACAAGTAATATTCATGCAGTCAGGAAAGACAGAGAGTGGGAAGACAATAAATGCGAGCTTCCACTCAAGCAAAGGAAAAGGGACACGTGGCCACTCAAGTACAGAAGCCATGTGGGACTCAACAATTAATGCAGTATGAAAAGTTTACGTGGCCAAACAATGATTACATTATTTATAGTATGCCATGCGGCTCACAAGTGCATTAGCATATGCGGCTCACTATAAAAATATGCATTAAATATCCCATTCCTGCTCCTATGCGGCTCACTACAAAAAAGGGGGGGCCATGCGGCTCACAAGTGCTCAGATGCTTAATACAAATTCTTCATGCATGCAAGCTAATTCCTAAGCTACATGCATGCAAGCTACGTGCTTGCACCAACAATAGCATTAAATACAATTATTAAAGCCTTAATTGCATAAAGCCTTAAGTAATAAATGCAAGGTCTAAAATGCATAAAGCATTAAATAATAAAGTAGGATCTTAAATGCAAAAAAGGCATTCAACCATCAGAGCCTTATGCGGCTTGCTACAAAAAAAATGGGTTAAAGCAAATAAAATACAACTATTAAGGCCCTAAGTGCATAAAAGCACACAATATATATAATGTTAAGGCTTAATGCATAAAGCATTAAGTAAAATTATGAGGCCTTAAATGCAAAAAGCCTTAAACCTACAAAAGCTTATGCGGTTGCTCAGGAATGCCTATTAGAAAATGCATAAAAATGCATTTAAGAAGTAAGGAATGCTTTAAAGGCTTCTTAATTTCCTATGCGGCTAGCTCACTTGAGCATGCTTGGAAAAATGCATAACAATGCATTTAAAAATGAATGTTTTAAACAATGCATTAGAATGCGTGCACTAAAGAAAGCCAAAAAGCTAACTCAATGCATGATCCTGTAGTGCATTCACACATGCATAGCCCTTGAACGTATGCCAACATCTTACTTAATAATGCATTAAATACCACCTTGAAGCCTTCATGCGGCTCACTGTTGGAGTGACCTATGCGGCTCACTGTGGATTTATCGATGCGGCTATGCAAGCTTCTGCTTGCAAAATGACGTCTTGCTAACGCATGCAAAAGTAAATGCATGAATTAAATGCTAGTGCTGATGCATGCAAAACCATAGTCATGCGGCTAAGGCAATTTATGCTCAAGCGGCTCAGCAATATTTCGTAGGTCAAATTTGGACCAAACAATATTCTCTGCACATGGGATCATCAACTTAGCAAAATATGCAAGTTTGATAGATCAAAAGTCCTGGAAACTGGAAATACCACAAAACTAGATCTACAAAAATTTAACCATGGAAATAAAAAATGCCAAGTACTAAAGTGGATTAGAAACACGTGAGAAAGACAATGAAACAATAAAAATAGGATTCCTCCATGAAGCAAGATGCACTTGCCTAAGCTCTCTACTCTCTCCTGGTAGGTGGAAATTAATGGGGAGGAAGAAAAAAGAGTAATGAGTAATAATGGAAGAGAGAGAGTGGGATAGATATTTATGGTGGGAGTGGTGGTAGGTGGGAGTGGTTCTCCATATAAAACCAAACCAAACCCACTAAACCGAACCAAACCAAGCCAATGCAATGCCATGATGAACCATGTTAATACAGCATGCAAAATAAAAAAAAATATCCAAGGCTAACTAATTATGACAAACCAAAAATACGAGCCCGAAATACGTACACGTATTCCCAATATGTAATGCAAACTACGGGCATTACAACTCTACCCACCTTAAAAGAATTCCGTCCTCGAAATTTAATCAAGGGGCTAGAGTGGCAAGGACAAGCTATACTAAACAATCAATCATGCAATCATGTATATAAGCAAGGAAATCGAAGGCACAAGAAAGAGGAAAGATATCCTGCTAGGAACCTCTCTGTCGGTTCTGAATCTGAGCTTGGACCTGGGCATACTGCTGGGGTCTCTGTAGCTGGAAGGCTAGGGCCTGAGGCGGCAATGGCCTCGGATGCTGGTACTGCTGCTGAAACACTTGGGCCTGAGGCAACAATGGCCTCGGCAATGGATGCTGCTGCTGCTGCTGGACTGGGGCTGGTCCCCTTACCGAGGGACTAGTCTGGGCCGATGACGAACTGGCCCTATTCGGGCAGGATCCTATCTTGTGGTCCGGTGCCCCACAAGCCAAACACAAATACTGAGCTCTGCGACACTCCGAAACAACGTGTCCTGGCTTCCCACAATGAGTGCAGACCATTGTGGAAGACTGCTTCTGCTTCTGTTGCTGAAGGGACGTGACCGACGTCACTGAGGCTGCCTGCCTCGGAGTTCTAATTGTCAAGGCCCTGACTGCTGGGGCTGGTGCTGTCGACTGGGTCATCTGGCCATGAGATCGCTTCCGACCTCTGGTCCTGTCCACGATCCTGTGGGAGGTATACTCGTGCCTCCTAGCTGCCCTCAACACTGCATCAAAAGTCTGATGCTCAAACTGTTCTACTGCCAACAAAATCTCGAGATGGAGCCCTTACTGGAACCGCTGGGCTCTGTCAAACTCGGTCGCCACCAAGGTGGGAGCAAACCGACTGAGCCTCGAAAACTCGGTCGCATATCCGTCGACCGTTCTGCCTCCTTGCTTCAGATTGGTGAACTTGGTCTGTAGATCGTACCGAGCCACCGCATCGAAGTACTTAGTCTGGAATCTCTCTCTGAATAGTGCCCATGGAATAGGGGCCACTAATCCTACGGCTTGTGCTGTCCACCAGCTGCGGACAAGATCCAATAACTGTAGGCGCACCACGGCTACCTTCTCGTCCTCTAGGATTCTGGCTGCCTCTAGAATGACTTCAGTATCCTGGAGCCACGCGTCAGCAGCGATAGCATCTTCACTGCCATCGAAGAATGAAGGGTTCAGGTGCTTGAAACTGTTCGCTGTACTGTTCCTTGGATGATCGTCTCTGTTCAGAGCATCTGCTATCGCCTGTTGCAAGGAATCTTTTCGACGATCTTGGGAAGCTAACAATGATCTGATGAGACCCACCAAAGTGCCATCATCAGGCTCTGCAGGCTGGACTGGCTGAACTGGCGGCTCTTTTTTAGTAGGTACGACTCGAGAGGCTGCTCCTGAGTGCTGGGCCTGATCTTCTGGTTGCTGCTGGTCCACGGGAGGTGATCCGCCTTGCTGTTCGGCAGGTCCAGGTTCAATGCCACTGAAGAAGACGACATGGGAACAATAAGGAAGGACCAGGACAGATCAACGATTACAAGCATGTGATCAGGACAAAATTTTCAGGAAACAAGAGGATACGAGCAGAGATCAAAGGCGAGTACTGATTGAGACATCTATTCGGTAAACCCTCACATATCTTGATTTTCAAGACCTGCATGGGCCACCACTTAAACCATGTCACGCCCCAGAGCCAGAATACTGGAGAGCGGGGGCAGACATAGCCAGCTACGTATAATGAAATGGAATCCACTCCACTATACGGTCACGGCTGTCTAGATATATGAGGGTTTATCTACAAGCCATCAGTCTCTTAGGGTCAATAACAAGCCTAGTGTCTCAATCACAAACAAGTAAATAGAGTTACAAGATGTAAGATCACCAAATATACAATAGTAAGGCGTCCCAAATATTACATATCCAGCTGATCATGAAGCTAGTCGTTACAAAATATGAGGACTAGCAAGAGTTTAGTCATACATGATCAACCCTAGGTTGCCAACCATGTTACAGCCCGTAGGCAGACAGTAAGTAAAATGTACACGAGCTAACACTTGCTCGGCGGCTAAACGCCTCAAAAGAATAATTTTACAATAAAGTGGGAGAGCCAAAATAAACCCACTCGTTGCCAGGATTCCGTCTAGTGGTCACCATGTGGCTGAAGATTCAGTAGATCCTCTGGAGCTGCTCTGGTATCTGGCCATACAAAACCAGCTGGGTCAGACCCCAGAAAGAGCAAGTGCTACAAAGGAGGCTTCACTTAGGAACTAAAACCAGCAATCAGCACAAATAACCATAAAGTAATAAATAAGACAGGAGTTAAGAAAAGGCATAACATGGTGATATACGATGAGATAACCATGGGACTATTCAGATAACCAGGTTACAACCCGTAAACCAAACAAGGACCGGGGTTGTAACCCTTCGTCTGAACAGAACTTGGATTCTCCCACCATTTATCGGCAGGATAAATTAAGAAATCAGGACATGTAATAATCTTGTACAAGATCAAGACAAGAATAGACTGGTAAACTTCATCCAATATTTCACGACTAAGCAATAAGTACGGCTTGATACTTTAACTAACTAGGGTTACCACAAGCCTAGTTACTAACAAGATACAACAAAATTATTCCACAGCCACAAGCCCTGCAGACCATCCATGCTATCCGGACGCAATTAGAGTTGAATTTAAGTGGGTACATTGTCCAGGAAATGCATGTACCCTTAGGTGACTTAGAGGGTGCAACACATGACAGTGTGCTGAAAATGTGCCCTACTCGACGGCAGGCTACAGATCCCAAGTGGGGCGCCCAGATAACGGGATTGCCTGTAGCTGGAAAATCTCTTCATGACTACTGGATTTATTCAAGGTTGTTAGCCTTAGTTAATTTCAGTGGGTACCCCTGACCGTGGTACTCAGGGATCCCCGTCGTAGACATGATGGAAGACAAGACGGGTTCATTTGTACACGCACAATCGTCCACGGTGTCCAGTTCATTCAATCTTGTCATGTCGTGTTAGCCGTCGTAACAATATTTCGAGAAATATCATGCCAGGTCTATCATGTCAAGAGTGCGCTACAACGGGCCACTATCATGTCAGGTATATCATGCCAAGTTCACTATCAAGTTATCAGGTCAAGTTATCTTGTCATGAGTGCACCACGACGGGTCACTATCAAGTCATACTATTTATCAAGGAGGAGAGAAACTTGCACAATTAAATAATAATATATATAATATATATTCTTGAAGCCAAGGAAAAACTCTACAACTTTCATGTTGGGAGTGGGAAGAAATTCGGACCACAATTAACGTAATTAAGACATTTAAACAATCAAAGTGGGATCCATGCGGTCCAAAAGTGGGAGAACAAGCATGCGGTCAAAGAGAGTGGGAGGCCACCCATGCGGCCAGAAAATAACTAAAGGGGGCCATGCGGCCAAGATTAAATGCTAACAAGTAATATTCATGCAATCAGGAAAGACAGAGAGTGGGAAGACAATAAATGCGAGCTTCCACTCAAGCAAAGGAAAAGGGACACGTGGCCACTCAAGTACATAAGTCATGTGGGACTCAATAATTAATGCAGTATGAAAAGTTTACGTGGCCAAACAATGATTACATTATTTATAGTATGCCATGCGGCTCACAAGTGCATTAGCATATGCGGCTCACTATAAAAATATGCATTAAATATCCCATTCCTGCTCCTATGCAGCTCACTACAAAAAAGGGGGGGCATGCGGCTCACAAGTACTCAGATGCTTAATACAAATGCTTCATGCATGCAAGCTAATTCCTAAGCTACATGCATGCAAGCTACGTGCTTGCACCAACAATAGCATTAAATACAATTATTAAAGCCTTAATTGCATAAAGCCTTAAGTAATAAATGCAAGGTCTAAAATGCATAGAGCATTAAATAATAAAGTAGGGTCTTAAATGCAAAAAGGCATTCAACCATCAGAGCCTTATGCGGCTTGCTACAAAAAAAATGGATTAAAGCAAATAAAATACAACTATTAAGGCCCTAAGTGCATAAAAGCACACAATATATATAATGTTAAGGCTTAATGCATAAAGCATTAAGTAAAATTATGAGGCCTTAAATGCAAAAAGCCTTAAACCTGCAAAAGCTTATGCGGTTGCTCAGGAATGCCTATTAGAAAATGCATGAAAATGCATTTAAGAAGTAAGGAATGCTTTAAAGGCTTCTTAATTTCCTATGCGGCTAGCTCACTTGAGCATGCTTGAAAAAATGCATAACAATGCATTTAAAAATGAATGTTTTAAACAATGCATTAGAATGCGTGCACTAAAGAAAGCCAAAAAGCTAACTCAATGCATGATCCTGTAGTGCATTCACACATGCATAGCCCTTGAACGTATGCCAACATCTTACTTAATAATGCATTAAATACCACCTTGAAGCCTTCATGCGGCTCACTGTTGGAGTGACCTATGCGGCTCACTATGGATTTATCCATGCGGCTATGCAAGCTTCTGCTTGCAAAATGACATCTTGCTAACGTATGCAAAAGTAAATGCATGCATTAAATGCTAGTGCTGATGCATGCAAAACCATAGTCATGCGGCCAAGGCAATTTATGCTCATGCGGCTCAGCAATATTCCGTAGGTTAAATTTGGACCAAACAATATTCTCTGCACATGGGATCATCAACTTAGCAAAATATGCAAGTTTGATAGATCAAAAGTCCTGGAAACTGGAAATACCACAAAACTAGATCTACAAAAATTTAACCATGGAAATGAAAAATGCCAAGTACTAAAGTGGGTTAGAAACACGTGCGAAAGACAATGAAACAATAAAAATAGGATTCCTCCATGAAGCAAGATGCACTTGCCTAAGCTCTCTACTCTCTCCTGGTAGGTGGAAATTAATGGGGAGGAAGAAGAAAGAGTAATGAGTAATAATAGAAGAGAGAGAGTGGGATAGATATTTATGGTGGAAGTGGTGGTAGGTGGGAGTGGTTCTCCATATAAAACCAAACCAAACCCACTAAACCGAACCAAACCAAGCCAATGCAATGCCATGATGAACCATGTTAATGCAACATGCAAAATAAAAAAAATATCCAAGGCTAACTAATTATGACAAACCAAAAATACGAGCCCGAAATACGTACACGTATTCCCAATATGTAATGCGAACTACGGGCATTACATCACTTTCACCAAAAACAAACCTTCCCCTCGCATAGAACTTCCACGTTCTCCTACCTCTGAGTCATTCTATGTACCTCCTCTTCATTGAGCCCACTCCTGCCATGTCCTCATTACCTCTGAGTGGAAAGGCTCCGTCGAAGAAACCTTCATGCTTGCCATGTCCACATTACCTCAGAGCAAGTATGTCGGTCCCCTTTCAACCTATTATCTGTACCCACAACCGGAGTACGATAAGGATAATAGGTCCACAAATGTCCTCTGTTGACCACAAACGTCATCTGTTGACCACAAATGTCCTCTGTTGACCACAAATGTCCTCTGTTAACCACAAACGTCCTATGTTGACCACAAATGTCCTCTGTTGACCACAAATGTCCGCTATTGACCACGAATATCTTTCGTGAAGTCTCCTCTGCCATGTTCTCATTACCTCTGAGCAGGAAGATTCTACGGTAAAACCCTCATGCTTGCCATGTCCTCATAACCTCTGAGCAAATATGTTGGTTTCCTTTCATCCCATTATCCGTATCCTGAACCAGGGTACGCCAAGGATAATAGGTCCACAAATATCCCTTGCTAAGCTTCTTAGCATAAATCCACCATCTCACCATGCCCCGGGAGCCCAGCTGCTCTACGGCATTCTTTTTTCCAACACCAAGAACACCCATGACCACTTTGCCATGGCTGTTCCGGACATCCTGACCAAACTTGTTATCCGTACCTAAAACCAAGGTACGCCTAGGGTAACAGGTCCACAAATAATCCCCCAACAAGTCCAATTCCATAAACGCCACAAGTACAAGAAAGAGAAGATGAGTTGAAACATTCTCATTTATTCAAAATTCAAAGTGCTACATCATTTGGGATCACATCCCTTACAAAAAAAAGAAAAGAAAAAAAAAAGAGAAGCAAAAGAAAACAGAAAGCTGATCACTGCTCCGGGGCATATAACGCCCTGAGACGGTCCGTCAGCAAGGCAATCGACCTCTCAAACCTCTGGATAGCTCGACGTCCCGCCTCTTGGGTCAGCACCGCCTCGTCCTCCAGTTGAGCATGGGCTTGCCAGTTGTCCTCAAATTTCTTGAAAGCCCGTTCCAGGTTAGCAGAAGATCGGGAAACCTTCTCGACCTCCCGAACGATTGACTCCTGTTCCGCCTGAGCAGCCTTCAGCTCTGACTCTAAGAAGGCCAACTCCCTCTGGAGTGCGAGAATCCGCTCCTTCGTGTCAGCGATTCCACGAAAAGCAGACTCTTCCCGAGCACGACAAGCCTGACTCCGACGACCCAGCCTGTCATACGAAGCAGAGAACTTGTCAAGGTCTCCCTGTACAACTGGCCCGGCAGTATCTCGAGCGACCTTGATCCTATCCCGAGCAGCAATGAGGAAGCTGCGCTCCCGTTCAATCGCAGCAGGCAAGCCCGCCTGCCGTACCGCCAGCAATTGGGTCACAAGCTGATCAGCCTCCGCCAACTTAGGCTCCAGCAGTGCAGCCAACCCCACCCCGCCAGGAAGGGACTTCAAAGTTGCAAACTGACCCCGAGCGTACTGGAGAGATAGAGAAAAAGGGGTCCTCCGTTCTATAGCAGCGTCTACGCCCCTTTTTAAATGGCGATAGAAGCTGTCGACCATATCCTGCGTCACCTCGTCCAGAGCCTCCGAGGAAGCCGGTGTAACGGGAGTATGGCCGACAATGCTGAAGAAGATGCAATAGAATCTGCCACTCCTGCCACAAGAGAAACAAACTCCGTACGAAAGGACGCATGAACAGCGGCCAACTCCTCTTCAGCGGCCCGCAGAACTTGAATGCTCGACAGAGTCGAGAGGTCAATCTCCGGAGCCGTATGATCAGCAGACGATGAGGTGGAGACCATCGCCAGCTCCATTCCCATCTGCCCGGGGCTGGCGGGAGGCCCCTCGAAATAAGACGGCAAAGGAGAGGGAACGCTCCTTTCTCCCAGATCACGGCAGGCCGAGCCTTCCCCAAGAACATCCGCGATGGGAAGTAAAGGGTCAGGACCTGCAGGGCCAAGGCAACCATGAATCGATTTGACCCGGAGGATATGTTGATAGAGCAAATAAGCCCCCTCACTAGTCAA
Source organism: Iris pallida (assembly GCA_029216955.1). NCBI lineage: Eukaryota > Viridiplantae > Streptophyta > Magnoliopsida > Asparagales > Iridaceae > Iris > Iris pallida. The sequence continues at coordinate 46,028 of JANAVB010033134.1, read as the reverse complement.
TATTTGGCTTATCTTACCAGTGGAGGAGTGTGGAGGCCGAGGTTCGTCTGCAGCCACCGCAACCTCTTCACCAACAGCCTCCAAGTCAGGTATAATAGACTCCTCCGCCCTTGTACCCTCGGGAGAGGATGCACCGAGATCGACGTCGCCTTGCTGAAGTTCAGCGATCTCGGAGACGGGCCCAAGGAAACCTTCGTCACCCCAGGCCGAGGCCTCAGCAACCTGGGAGCTTCCAGCCGCCGCTGAGAGAGCCCCCGCAGAAAGGACCGCGGCACACATGTCGCTAATCAAATCAGCAAGGGTCGGATCAACTCTAGGGGTAGTAGACGGTTCAGGAGAGGTCGGTTCATCGGACACCTACAAAGAAAAGTGATTAAGTCATATCTCCAAGAGAAAAAAAACTACAATAAAGAGATGGCTCCGACTTGGTCTTACCTCTGGAATAGCGTCTGTACCTTCACCCCTCTCGGTAATAAGTAATCCACGAGACCTAACGGCAGCTCTCTTCACGGAAAAGGTCGCTCTGCTGTCAGAAGACTCGCGTCTGACTCGTTTATGTGAGGGACCAGACACAGCTGGGGGCTGTTCTTCCCTCACTATGTCCTCTTGTGTAGTAAGCAACGGATCTTTCGCCAGTTCATCGGGTGTGGGAAGCGGTTGATCCGTTATTTCTTCACCCCACCAGAAAGGGAGTCTTCGCTATCATGATTATCCTCCTCCTCAGTCGACTCGGAAGGTTCTGATTCAGGAAGGGGAGTCTGGAGCGGTAGTTGCTTTCTAGCCTTAGCCCCCTTGGGCTTCTCCTTTAAACCGGTACCCACGATGAAACTGGTACTCGGATCAAAATTAACAGGAGGCTTGTTCGCCATAACATGATACAAAGCAGCCACGTATAAAATTTCCCTCGGTGCCTTAGCATCAGGGATCGAAAAGTTGGCCCGAGTATGATAAGCGTCATAATAATTCTACGCCCTGACACCATTAAGAACACTACCTTCAAAGCCCAAACAAGGGTTGGGACAATCAAGGAATAACTGGCTATAACCGAATTGGCGGGAAAACCTACTAGGTAGGTAAGGGTCCAAGTACACATTATCGCGGTTGCGATAAACCAGATACGCGGGGCGGATGTTGCGCAACCAGGTGAGCATATTCGGAGACAGAAAGTGAGAAGGTCCGGTACCATCAAGGTATACCTTCCTCTCTTTCTCATCAGAAAAATGAGGAATAGACACAAAAAAGTCACACCCATCCACCCTCGCCAGTGCCCTCCGACAAGCTGGCATAGTATTGTATTCCCAAGACCGGCGATGGCATTTGAAAAGGAAAGCGTCTTCATCTTTAGCATCTTCCGCTATCCCAGGTCCCATCAAAGACTTGTAGTGCATCGCCAACCACCCCATCAAATAGTGGAAAGGCAGTTCTACGTGCTCAAAATCCAACGTCTTCTTGCGCGCAATAACCTTGGACGAGAATGTTCGAAGACCATGGTGTATGCTACACACCATAGCAGGAATAAGGGCCAGTCTAACTCCAAATTCCAGTTTAACAGCAGGAAGAATGAAGTGGCGACCGATCCTCTCTATAGAACCTGCTCCTCCCGAGACTACGCAGTTCTGTAGCCATATCATTAAAAATCCAGCCAGGAGCACCTTTTTTGACATTTGTGTGGTTCCGTAGTAAAAATAGCTAAGAGAGTCAGTTTGACTCCCGAATATGTCGCTCTTGGACCGTGACTTCTTGACGCTTGACATCAGGTCCTTTATCTCTCCATGCGTTCGAGGGGTTCGAGGAGTAACTTCGCCAGAAGGGTCAACTTTAAAAAGATAATTAACCCAGGATGTGGTGTGGGGGGTGGTCCCTTCTGAGCTATCTACCGTTTTTATAGCCATCTGATGACAAGCACTATGGTGGCACAGCAACTCCTGATACACCGCAACAAAACCTGGGAGTCGTCGGTTCAAGTCCTCGAACTCCTCATTCGACGGGATATATACCTCAAAAGGCTCGTTCCCCCACGGAAGTTTGGAGACAGTATACATCTCATGGAGAGCAAGTCCCAACTCTCCTCCGGGCGCAAAGAACGTCCCCGTTTGCCGATTATACATCTCCAAGAGCGCCATGAACAATGGTTTATTGATAGGAAGCCCATGACAAGTGCCCCGAATGGCATGATAAAGTCCCACCTCCTGCAGGAATATTCGGTAGGTCTGCAGAACCCAAGTGGTCAACTGGGCCCATGTAGAGGTGGGGTTTACCCAGTTCAGCAATACCAGCCTACCAACAGGATAAGATTTTTTACGAGCAAGTCGATTCAGGAATGTATCAGCTTGAGTGAGTGTGAAGTTGGGACCGTATACATTCATAAAAGAGCCTGGGGCCAGACCCATCATGTACCAGAGAACGGAATCCTTACCCGCGTACGCTGACCACATGTTCGGGTTATAATAGATGTTGCCCATCAACATCCCTGATTGGGTAGGAGTTAAGTTACATACCATCTTCCTGTCCAGCAACATCATATTGAACCACGACAAAGGATAATGACGTTCCATAAGAGGAATGTGGATCGCCACCCCATCCAAAGAAAAATCCCAGTTCTCGAAAATCTCTAATACTCGGGGATTCTTTATGATTAAAGCATCTCCAAAGAAGAATGAAGGCTTCAGGTATAATCCATCCAGCTTCCCAGTATTCATCATGGAACGGAGGTAATAGAGGGTCTGATTCTCGATGGCGTTCAACCTTTTCGAAGGCTCATCAGCAGGGAATTGATTCAACACATGCTTAATTAAGTCGTCAAGACGTACGCCCAAGGCGAATTGATTTGAGCCCACTATAAGTTCCCCCGCAGGATTTACTGGCAGATTCACTAAAGAAAAATAAAAGAAACAAGTCAAAAAGATAGCTGAAACACAAACTACGTGATGCTTATGCGGCTTAAGCATAGCCTCATGCGGCTCAATTTGAAAGAGCACATGCGGTTCAGTTCGAATAAGCTTATGCGGTTCGGCTCGAAATAAACTTATGCGGCTCAGTGCGGATGAGCTTATGCGATTCGGTTCGAAAGAAGCATATGCGGATACGGTCCAATTCAAATAAGTTCATATGGTTCGGCTCGAAATAGGCTTATGCGGTTCAGTGCGGATGAGCTCATGCGGTCTAGTTCAAATGATCTTATGCGGTTCAGTCCGAAATAGACTTATGCGGCTCCGTTTGAAAGAGCTCATGCGGTGCAAGTCCAGATGAGCTGATGCGGCCCTGATGATGACGTAGTTATACGGCTGCAAACAACAACTTTCATGCGGCTCAGGCCTGGGTCATATCCCATGCGGCTCGAACATGAGTCGAACACGCAGCATACTTGGAAATATAGGCTCACACATAAAATATGCGGCATAGCCGTGACAGTTCATGTTGATGGTCCTACCAGCAATAGACGGGTGAACGTCGGGGTGAAAAATAGGCACATTAGCCGGTGGAGCAGACGCCACGTTCGTCGCCGTCGATGAAGACGCGGCCTTCTTGCCCTTCGCTGCCGCAGACGACGACGCGGCCTTCTTGCCCGTAGCAGCGGTAGTCTTCTTGGAAGCCATTGGCAATCGTTGATGGGAGAAGACGAAGAGGAAGTCGGCAACAAGGAGTTCGAGCAAAAGAGAGAAGGTAAAGAAACCCTCAAAGAATAAAATTACTCTTATTTATAGGCGAAGGAGGCTCGAAAAATCAAACAAACGCCTCGATCCATGCGCCGCCTAAAAGAATAAAGAAAAATCTGCTTCGGTCAAAACAAAATTGACCCTTGGGATCCTCTCCCAAGAGCCGGCGTTAATTCAAAAAAACGAATCAAGGGCATTTAATGCAGAAGATTTGCACACGTGGTTAGGACACGTGGCAAAAAGTCTATGCGGCCTAACAGCTCATGCGGCCAGATAAATCCATGCTGCTGAATCATCTATGCGGTCAACAAAGGCCATGCTTCTTATTCAAAGTATTTCAATTTTGCAAATTGAAAACTTTGAAGGGGGTCTTGTAGAAGCATGGAAAATATCAGAATGATGATCTATGCGGCTCAGAACAGGAGAATCCCATGCAGCTCATACAGGAGCAGTCCTATGCTGTTCAGAGAGACTCTTAGTCTCATGCGGCTCGGGACAGGAGAGTCCATGCGGCTTACATAGGGACAGTCCTATGCGGTTCAAAGAGTCCCCCAGCCGCATGCGGTTCAGAAGTACATGCGACTCATATTCGACCAACAGAGATATGCGGCTCGATCAACGCCACGTGTCCCCATGGGACCCCTTCACACAGCTGGCTATCGAGCAATAGCCCTATTTAATGCTCTGCCATGATTTGACAGCTGACGGCTCTGACAAGAAGTGTCATAATGGCCCTGTCATAATGACAAACTCTTTGGGAATAGAAGAAAATCTCTGACACGATCCGAGATTGACACGTGGCTACCCCCATACGGCTCCAGTGAAGAACAGCTTCATGCGGCTGGCAAGAATCGTCTTCCTGCGGCTCACCAAGAAGCCATCCTATGCGGCTCGCGAGCACTATACTTATGCAGCTCACCGAGAAACTATCCCATGCGGCTCGCAAATACTATACCTATACGGCTTACTGAGACGCTGTCTCATGCGGTTCATGGATATCATGCGGCTCTGGCAGAGTCCATCATTAAGACACGTGGCAGAGATTCAATTGCCCCCACGACTTAACAGCTGGTAGCAAGGATGATTATGAGATGCAAATCAATCAGAGATTTACCAGATCCCAATGACCATATTTAACGTTATCCTCATAATTAATGAGATCAGGTCATATCATTCATGATCAAGCCAATAGGACACATGGAAAGAGATCCAAACTTGACATAACCAATCATGAAGATTTAAAGCAATCGGCATTAATCATTCACAGGATTCAATACTATCCCCATTTATGGCCCAGATCCTTCACGCCCTAAGCTAAGGGTCCAGATTGATTATACATCAGGCCGCCGCCACTTTGAGAATGGGTAATCACCCAAACCCTAATGATGTCCCCACTATTATAAATAGCAAGGTGCCATTCCCTTGTAAAAATATACGCTATCAGAGAAAAAAATACAGAGAGACTCTTCCAGTAATCAGAGAGAAAAATACACAGGGAGAGAGAGAAGCCAGAAGAGTAATAGAGGGAGAGCAAGAAGAGCATTTCTTCAGCAACGCCAATCATCTCTTCACAGGAGCCAAGGCTGCATACCGATCGTCCAAGGAGTAAGGCAGGGCTGCCGTCGCCTTCTCGAGCCTCTATCGTCACCCCCCAGAATCTAAAATAAACAATTATACTTAGACTGCTGTACCTAGGTTTTCGTCCCTAGGCTTTCTTTGTACAAGCGAGTTGGTAACGTGAAGTAAAAGTCCGGTCCTCCGATAATTGTTCTGTTCTTTTATATTTCATGGCAAACACCCCGGAGGATCATCTACGATAATGGTCCTCAGTTTATCAGCCATTTTTTCAGCCGATTCTGTGACAAGAATCGCATTCAAAACGTGGCATCAACCGCCTACAATTCGGCAGCAAACGGATTAGCAGAGGCGTTTAACAAAACTATCGTCAGACTACTCAAAAAGGTCGTGTCATCTAACAAATACGACTGGGATGAAAAGCTCGGCGAATGCCTTTGGGCCTACCGTACAACGGTACGGACTCCGACAGGCAACACACCATTCTCCTTGGTCTACGGGAGCGAAGAGGTACTGCCTCTCGAGATTCAGATACCCTCACCTCGCGTAGCAATCACAAACCAAATCACAGAAGAAGACAATCAACGTCGTCATCTACGGGAACTGGAGGTACTTGACGAAAAGCGTCTTCTAGCTCAACAACGCATCGAACTCTACCAAGCCCGTATATCACAGGCTTTCAATAAGAAGGTCAAGCAGAGGACTTTCCAAGTTGGTGACCTGGTTCTGGCAGTCAGGAGGCCGATGGTGTTGACTCGCAAAACACCAGGAAAGTTCGAGCCCAAATGGGAAGGACCCTTCATCATCGAGACGGTATACTCAAACGGTGCTTACCGCCTCGCCAAACCCAATGGGGACTTGTTCATGATGCCCATCAACGGCAAGTTCCTAAAGAAGTACTACTCTTGATATCTTTTCAGACATGTACTTCTACTCCATAAAATCATACGCTTCCGGAGCCCAGCTATTCCGTGGCATCCTCCAGTAGAAGGGCAACCACGTCCACATCACCTCTGAGTTGTCCCCTACACCCTACAAGGCGGAATGTTACACCCCATAAGACTACGATATCCTTCATGTTTACCACGTCCATATTACCTCTGAGTAAACATCTCATACAGATAACCCCCGCGTTGTCGTACATTGATCGTAGAACTTCCACGTCCACATTACCTCTGAGTAGTTCCGTGTATCCCCCAGAGTCATTCCTACTACGTCCATAAACACCTCTGAGTAGGAAGATTCTATCATTTGAACCCCATATTTGCTACGTCCGTATTACCTCTGAGCAAATATATTGGGTCCTTCAAACTTATTATCTGTACCTAAAACCAAGGCACGCAAAAGATAATAGGTCCACAAATCATCAAAGTTCATGACAAGCAAAAATGAACACATCACAAAAAATGGTGTACTTCTTTATTTTTGAAAAAGAAGAGTAAAGGATTACACTATCCCTAGTAAGAGTAACAAAAATCAAAAAATAGAGACTACAAGCCCTAATCCCCAGGGTTGGCAAAAAGCTCTACAATTCGGCATTTCAAGTCTGCCGCCCGAGTCTCCACAGTCGCCAAGACTCGACGTTCAGCTTCTTGATGCATCACTTCAACAGCTTCAGCAGAAGTTTCATTCTCGTGCATCAAGCTGCTGTCTCTGCTGAGCCAGGGTAAGAGCTCGGAGAGTGAAAGCTGCTTCCTCCTTCTTGAATGCTACGTGTTCAGCCTGGACACGTTCGGCGTCCAATAGGAGTCGGGCCCGCTGGTCCTCAAGGCGGCACATCTGCGCGTCAATCTCCGCGATATTAGCGTCCAATGCAGCTTGCGTCTCCAATGTCTCCCGCGTAGACTGAGATAATCGCTCTACTGCAGCTTCAGTCACAGCCACTTCGTATTCCCAGACACTCACAGTGGCCTGGTAGGAAGACTCAGTCTCGGCGAGAAGCTTCTCCTTCTCCGCATCTATCGGGATGGAGAGGTTATTTTGCTAGATGCACTCTAATTCGGAAAGCCGCTGGTCCAACTCAGCCACCATGGCTTCCAGAATGATGGCCATCTGATCGTGACCCTGGTGAATATGAATCAAGTTGATATGAGGCAGTGCCAGAGTTCTTGCTGTCGTAAAGCTTTCCTTGGCATCCATCACTGCCGATACCCCCCTCTGCAGCATTTTGTATACTGCCTTAACGATGAATTTCACATATTCTTCTGCGTCCGCCAGCACCAGCGGCATCATAGCAGGGGTTGGAGGAGATACTCCAGTTGAAGGACCGGAAGAAGATCTGCCGACCTCAACCTGCAAGGCTGGAACCTCGGCATCAATAGGCTCTTCATCAACAGGGGCTGGGCTACTAGCCCGAGGAGCCAAGGGAGCAGAAGAAGCCGGCACAGGTGTCGAGATAGTACCCCAAGTGAAAGAAGCAACAGAGGGTTCCATCACACCCTTACCTTTCCCGAACTTGGAAGTACCACCGATGTCAGTGGCCACCTCTCCAGTCCCCAACGTGCTATCAACAGCCAATACCTCCCCTGGCAGAACGGAGATGTCAAAACTTGTCTCCTGACCAGCCCCAGGAGTCAGGACCGTCAGACGAGCCTTTTCATCAAATCCCTCTACAGGGACAGGATCTGTCGCTACCACCTGATCGGCAGCCACCTCAGCTTCCGTCGCTGAGTCTGGGGTAGGGCTCGGCAATGATGCAGCCGACCTCCCCTCATCATAACAAGGAGGGGAATCGACCCTCTTCTCTGTTCCAACCATCTCTGTTGCCCCCGCAACAGGCTCTTGCAACCCTGGAGCGACGTAATTCGAAGACGACGAACTCCACCCCACATCATCATCACGAAGCCCCGTATCCGCTGGACCCTCAACGTACAAGGCCCTCACGGCAGCTGGCACCACCCCGAAAGTTGCTGCAACCTCTGTATCTCTTTCAACAAAATCTGGAGTTAGTAAAACCTCTGCGGGAATATCTCCAGGACCCTCCTCTATTGGAGACATTACCATCGGAGGGATGCGCTCGTCAGAAGAGCTTGCTACCTCCTTCGGTTTACTGACACCCGGTTTTGAAACACGGGTCTTCTTCTTCGACGATCCCTACAAGAAGGGAAGCACAAGTCACCAAAATGACAAGATGAGCCAAAGTTACGGAGGACTCCTTACCTCAGCAGGAGCTGATTCTACTGACGATATAGGTGGCACTCCCGTTGACTTTGGAGTCGTCGTCTTCCTCGAACTTTTTGGTACAGACGAGCTGCCTTCCGCGTCAGCCTACCTCTTCCCAACAAGGGGATCCCTCGCTGATGCTACAGCAGCAGCCCAATATCCCGCCGATTCTGGTGGGCGATATGACCGAGCCACCATCAGCATGTTCGCCGTGGCCTCCAGCTGAGTTCCAATGATGAAACTAGTCTCTCTGTCATAACCTGGAGACGTAGCATTTATTGTGTAATAAAGCTTAGCTGCCGAATACAGGATCTGTGGCCGAGGGTTGCGAATGGGCGCCGTAAACTGAAGACCAGTGCACCCGACATTATAATATTGCCAGCCCCGGGCTCCGTCCAGCAAACTACCGATGAACCCCAGACTATTACAGGGATTCTGTAGCATTAGCTGGGTATAGCCAAACTGGCGAGCAAACCGGCTGGACAGATATGGCTCCAGGTAACACCTGTTCTAGTTCCGATAGACCAAGTGAGAAGGCCGAATACTTTGCAACCAACGAAAACCCCATTTTGGCAGAGTAATCGCGTCTTCACCAGAATCGACTAAATCTTGGTCAGCCTCAAAACCTTTGAAGATGGGGCCAACCTTGACAATCTTCCACCCCTGAAGGTATGACAAAACTCTCCTGCAAATGGGGACGCCAGTGTGTAACCACTTCCTCTTGTAGAAGCGACGGATAAAGGCATCCCCTTCAACATGATCCTCCACTGGACCTGGACTCATCACGTTTGGGTGATACAGAATCAGCCATCCCATAAGATAATGGAATGGCAGTTCAGCCCAGGGAAAGTTGTCGTTTTTACCTCTCCCCTGGATCACGTCATCAGCAAAAGTCCTCAAACCTCGTAACAGGTTACACACCATCGCGGGAAGGAGAGCTAAGGGACGTCCAAAAGCTAACTTTACGGCAGGCAAAATAAGGTTTCGGTGTACCCTCTCCACTGTACCAGATCCGCCCGCAAACACACAATCTCGGAGCCATATCATCAAGTATGCCGTCAGCACCGCCTTAGACAACCTCTGGTGCGCACAGTGCAAGAAGCAGCTATACGCATTCTTACCATTTTTATTGGAACGAGGGGTCCTCTCGTCCAGCCGGCTTATCTCAGAAGTCACTTTCGCAGGTTTCAGCCCTTGCGGAGTCGTAAACCGGACCCTCGAAGGGTCCGCCAAATCCTGCTTGAAAATATAATCCCTCCAAGCAGTCACATGAGGCTGGGTCTTGACTTTGTCCTTCCGATGCATCAAATAATGATGGCTCGCCACTTCTTTGAAAACGGCCATCATCTCCGAGTCCTTATTTTCCAGAACCTGGATCTCTTCATTCGATGGAAAATATTCCTCGTATGGTTCTGAGCCCCAGGAAAGCTTGAACACTTCGTACATCTCGTGGAGAGCCAACCCCAACTCCCCCACGGGAGTGTAGAAGGTGCCAGTCTGGGTATTGAACAATTCCAAGAGTGCAAGGAACATAGGCTTATTGAGATCCAAGCCAGCCTGTGTGGCACGGATAGCGACTGTCAGCCCAATTTCCTTAAGCTCAGCCTTGAACTTCGAAAGCACCCAAATAGTCAACTCGTCCCACCTCAGGATATGATGACACCAACCTTCGATCCTAAAGCTACCTTTCGGATATATGACCCTCGATGTCAGCATCCGACTCGCGAAGGTTGAGGCACTGAAGGCAAAAGTGTCATTTGGGACTTCACTGTAGAGGCTCCCTAGAGCACCCCCCAGGGCTCCCCCCTGAGAGGGAGTAAGATCCCAGGGCATCCTTCTCTTCGAAGCTAAACGGTAGAAGGCCGTCAGCGGCAACTGGCGGTCAAGTTGTCGTATGTACAGTACCATGCCTTTTACAGAAAACAACCAGTCTTCTTTGACCTTCAGTATCTTTGCTTCAGTGGAGATCAGGCGGTCACCGAACAAAAAGGCAGGTTTTAAGATGGTCACATCCTCGGATTCAACAGATTTCAGTTTTTTGCTCTCCATCATACTCTGGAGGAAAATCAGTAACTGGTTCTGGATCTGCAGCACTCTCTCAGGAGGTTGATCCTGTAAGATAGCACCCTTGGTGGGGTTGACAACTGCCTCGTCAAAATCAACTCCCATTTGACAAAGAGAAGCATCAAGAAGGACCTCATTCAGCAAGGGAATCGTCATCGATACTGGCACAACAAAGATCAAAAGTCAGGCAAAAAGATAAGGTGTGTTAAAGCAACCTGGTGCATCATCAGGATATAAACCCATGCGCCTTAGTGAAAAGCTTCGGCGCGTCATCAGGGTGTAAACCCATGCGCCTCAGTGAAAGGCTTCGACGCATCATCTGGGTATGAACCCATGCGCGTCAGCAGAAGGCTTCGGCGCATCATCAGGGTATGAACCCATGCGCGTCAGCAAGAGGCTTCGGCGCATCATCAGGGTGTAAACCCATGCGCGTCCGCAGTTAAACCTCGGTGTATGATAAAGGCCTAAACCTATGCACGTCGGTGGGATAAAGCCTTGGCACGGACAGATGTCCATGCGCGTCGACAGAAGAGAGTTAGGGCACACCAACTCAGCAGCATGATCCAAGGATCGTCTGAACAAAGAAAGTGGTGGAAGAGACGACACCCACCCGTCACAGCGGGTCGAACGTCGGCCGGAGTCACAATGGTGATAGGAGCATTCTCCCCGGCATACTTCGCTGGCTCTTTTTCCTTGCCAGCACCGCCGCGAGGAATCTTGGGAGCCATGAGAAGAAAAGTTATGGTTTTTTGAAGAACAACTCTAAAGAAAGCAAAAGCAAGGAGAAGAAGAACTCTCTCTCTCTCCATCTCATGCCTATTTATAGGGCTTGGTCGCACGCGTGAACCGATGATGTGTGATCTCAGCCGTCGCCTCGGGTTCCATGAAAAGATAACCACAAATAAAACCAAAAAGATCATCCTTAATCTTTTTTGGTTACTGAGGCGTCATTATTTGCATTAACTGAGCGGAGCATGCGCCCCATCACTGATGCACGGAGTATCTATGCGCCCCGACAGTCATGCGCCTCCACTACCATGCTTCTTATTCAAAGTATTCTAAAACTTATCCAAAAGTTTTGAAAACTTTGAAGGAGGTCTTGTAGAAGCAGGGAATTTCAGAACCAAAAATTCTATGCGCCAGACTACATACGCCAGAGCTTGGGCAAAGTACTTCGCAGCAAAAAGCAACAAATATAGACATTAAAAGAGGACTTTTTATTTAACATATAAAAGTCTATTACATGTCTAAGAAAGACTGTACAAAGGAGAATTTCTACAAAGAAAAGATCCTAAAGTCTACAGCCAGCAGCCAAATGCGCCCTCAAGTAGGCGCAGCGATCAACATACGCCCTCAGCCAGGTGCATCCCACCAATGCGCCCTCAGTAAGGCGCATCCTTTCAGCAGCTCAGTTATGTGCATCTTCAGTTATGTGCATCCCTTTGGCAGCTCAGTTATGTGCATCCCTTCAGCAGCCCAGTTATGTACCGCTCTTCCAGCCAGGCTCACCGTCGTCTAAATGCTTCGACTAATGAAGCATTTATTGAGCAGAACGAGGGTGGCAATCAACCCTCTAGCTAAGGAAGGAAAAAGAATCACAAGCCAACCTGTGGTCAGGGGAGGCTTCGAAAGAGCCTCCAAACACCAAGGAAGACCGTGATCGAAACCGCGGCCAAAGGAGCAGCTTTCAACACAACCAGAATGGGCTACACCTATTTTGAAGGAAGAAAGAGCCACCAAAGCCGCAGCACCGCAATTCCGATCTACGGCTCTTCCTGTACAATGAAGACGAGGCTCGAGCATTCCTATCTTTGGATGCAACAGGCACCTTCCGCCTGCCTCAGAAGCCCTCGACTCCGACTTTTGGATGTAACAGTCACCTTCAAGTGCATCAACGAAGACACTGTGTCGCATCTTCACTCTCGGGAGCATCTCATCAATAGAATGCATTCGAGTACACAAGTTCATGTCAGAAAGACGTGAGAGAACGAGAAGCAAACCCTCTCTCCATGCCACTATTTATAGGCCGGGCAAATCAAACCCATGCGCCAAGTGGATGGCTCTCCGAATTCCGTGCAATGAATTTTCATTAAATGGATGAACCAGATGCTTCGAATTCAGCCAAGTCAAAATGGCTATTTAAAGCACTCGAAGAACGTAACAGTCACACCATTAAAGACGGGTTAAGCAGATGCACCGGCCAGACCGCGCATCACACAGACGTGTCCTTCAACATCAAGCGTATCATACAGACGGGTCTTTCAGCACCAAGCGCATCACAGGGGATTCGCCCCCATGCGCCCCTATGCGCCTAGTGGAACGCCAACCGACGTGCCCACTCAGCTGTCCATCGAATGTCACAAACATTAAATGCTGAACTGACAGAGTTGGCAGCACGCCTCCCAAAGTCTAAATAGTCGGCAGCTTTTTCAGAAGACGAAGCATCGCCAACTCAGCATCATCATTACTTCCCTCCGACGGCTATTGCCACGTGGCCACCCAACCATCTCGCATGCGCCTCCGCGGCCATGCGCCCAAATCTACATATGCCTTAAAAGTTGTGTGCCTCAGACTTTTCACTGATCCTTAAAGACAGAAGCAAAGTCACCATTAAAAGCTCTGTATGCGCCTCAAAAGCCATGCGCCCCAGACTTCTCCCTGATCCCAAAAGACAGGAGTAAAGTCACTACTGAAGCTCTATATGCGCCTCGAAAGCCATGCGCCCAATCTCTGGCGCATCCTACCTGATCATTCCTCCCACCAAATCTGAGATCTCCGAGCCATGGGTCGATGACACGTGTCCTTTGACTCAACTCATCCAAGATCTCAGCAACAGAAAGATCTTCTTCTCTGCTACGTGCTAGCTCAAAGCAGCAGTATGAAGAAGTCAATCCTTCGATCAGGGCGCATCGTCCATGCACCTCCATCAGCAATCAACACATGACGTCCCCGCGTACAGGCATATCCTACATGCGCGTATGAGCAGCCGACCTGCAAAAATATAAATAGAGGGATCATTTCCTTCTTTCCAAGAGAGCCACCTACGTGCACACATATCAACCTCTACAACGACAGAGACTTCGCCCCACCAGAGAGGCAGATACAGACACTCAACGTCTTCCTCCTCTCAGCAAGCTCCAGCACCTAGAGCAATCCAGACCTTCAGAGAACCGATAACCATCGTCAGATCGTCAACGGAGTCAACGCATTACTACTCGCTCCATTGGCACAAGGAACCCAGATTAAACAAAAGTGTAATCCTAGGACTACGTCTAAGTCCTATATTGTAATACTGTTCTGTTTGTATTGAAATTTACAATCAAAAAATATTAATGGTAAACAATGGGCATCACGAACAAGTCCTCATTGGGTTTGGCGAGGCGGTAAGCACCGTTTGAGTATACCGTCTCTATGATGAAAGGTCCCTCCCACTTGGGCTCGAACTTTTCTGGAGTCTTGTGAGTCAACACCATCGGCCTCCTGACTGCCAGAACCAGGTCGCCTACTTGGAAAGTCCTCTACTTGACTTTCTTGTTGAAAGCCTGTGATATACGGGCTTGATAGAGTTCGATGCGTTGTTGAGCTAAGAGAATTTTTTCGTCAAGTGCTTCCAATTTTTGCAGACGGCAACGTTGATTTTCTTCTGTGAGTTGATTTGTGATCGCTACACGGAGTAAGGGTATCTGAATCTCGAGAGGCAGTACCGCTTCGCTCCCGTAGACCAAAGAGAATGGTGTATTGCCCGTCGGGGTCCGTAACGTTGTGCGGTAGGCCCAAAGGCATTCGCCGAGCTTTTCGTCCCAGTCACGTTTGTTGGATGACACGACCTTTTTGAGTAGATTGACGATAGTCTTGTTAAATGCCTTGACCAATCCGTTTGCTGCCGGATTGTAGGCGGTCGATGCCACATTCTGAATGCGATTCTTGTCACAGAATCTGCTGAAAACATGGCTGATGAACTGTGGACCGTTATCATGGATAATCCTTCGGGGTACCCCGAAACGGTAGATGACATGGTGATTAATGAAGCTGATCATCCTAGAGCTCTTCACTTCTGTCAGCGGAGCTGCTTCTGTCCATTTGGAGAAGTAGTCGGTGATGGCTAGGATGAAGCGGTATCCCCTCGATGAAGGAGGGGTGATAGGTCCTACAATGTCCATGCCCCAAGCTTCGAAGGGCCAAGAGGCGACCGTAGGATGTAGTGGTTCCGATGGTGTATAGATGAAGTCGGCATAAAGCTGACAAGCATGGCACTTATTAGCATAGTTGACAGCGTCGGCTGCCATGGTCGGCCAGTAGTAACCCATGCGTCGCAGTCGATCCTACAACTTAGGCCCAGGTTGATGAGCCCCACAAGTTCCATCATGAGCTTCTCGAAGGACTTCGGCTGCTTCTTTGTTGGACAGGCATCGAAGGATAAGTCCATCGTAGAAGCGTTGGTACAGCATTTTAGTAGCTGTATCATAATAGAATCGAAGGAAACGCCTTCTGACTGAGACAGCTTCTTTCGGGTCTTCTGAAAGAATCCTGTAGACAGCGAAGTCGATGAACGGGAACCTCCAGTCTCGGATATTAATACCAGCACTTGTTGACATAGCATAGGCCATTTGTGAGGACAGGTTGTTTTTAGGACAGACCAAGTCTCGACCAACTACCGTGACGTAGTGCTGAGTCCCGAGGGGTGCTGCCAACGAGGCTGCGAGGCCAGCAGAGCTTCAGCCTCTAGGTTTTGTAACCGGGGTACGTGTTCTATGAAGAACTTGTTGAAGGTTGAAATAATGTTCAATGCCACTTTATGGTAAGGAACCAGATTTTTATAGCGAACTTTGTATTGCCCTCTGATCTGGTTAACGACGAGCTTTGAGTCGCCGTAGGCTTCCAGATGATCCACCCCCAGTTGTTGCTCCAGCTGGAGTCCCATGATGAGAGCATTGTACTTGGCAACATTGTTGGAGCACGACTTCGAAAGGGAGTAAGCACGCTGGATGACCAGCTGATCGGGGAAAACTAAGACTACCCCCACTCCGACGATGATTTGGCCTTTGGGGCCTATTCTTGAAGTGCCATCGAAAAACATCCGCCAGACGGAGCTTTCTTCGGTGACGTTTGATTCTTGTACTTTATCCGGGATATCTTCATAGAGTCTGGAGGACTCTAGGATGGGGTGTACAGCTAAAAAGTCGGCCAGAGCTTGACCCTTGACGGCTTTTTGTGGGACGAACACCATATTGTACGCGTCAACAGGATCGCCCATGTAGCTACCCGGGAGTTCAATGATCCTGGCTTTGTCATGAAAACCCTGAGCAGATTGACTCAGGAGATGACATAAATTTTCTGGCCTGAGACATAACGGCGAGTCTTCTGGATGGCGAACACCAAAGCCAGACACTCCTTTTCTACGGAGTTGTGCCGGTGTTCGGCCCCGATCAGTGTCCTACTGAGGTAGTAGATAGCTTGCTCATAGCCCGCATCATTGTTCTGTGCCAGCAGAGCGCCGAGGAAATGATCCATGGCACGAACGTAAAGGAGAAATGGTTTGCCTGCGAAAGGTGCCACCAGGACTGGCGGGCTCGTCAAGTAAGCCTTGATATCGTCGAAAGCTTTCTGACATTCCTCTGTCCAGACATAGGAGACCCCCTTCTTCATGAGCTGGGTGAAGGATTGGCATTTTTCGTAAAGGTTTGCTATAAACCTTCGGATGTATGTCAGACGCCCTTGTACGCCTCGAAGTTCTCGGAGATTCTTCGGAGGGTCTATGTCAAGGATGGCATTGGTACAAGTGGAGGCTTCTGAGTAGGTGTTGACGCACCTTTGGAGGCATTGATAGTCAATGCCTGCTTCCCATGTCTCAGGTCCAGGGTTGTTGGCAGCAGGCCATTTTTCCTTGTCTTCGGAAGCAAAGAAACTGACTCCCAGAAGGCGTGCATTGGACGCCTTCTTTTCAGCTGCTTCAGCCTCGATGATCAATAAAATCCAGTCGAGAGGAGGAGTAGAGTTGAGCCAGAGTTTGATTGCAAGCAGCATGTTCATGCTGCAGGAGGAGAGGAGTGCATGTTCTGGCATGCCCGGGGGCAGTCTTAAGCAGGCTTGTCGGAACCGTTCGATGAATGCTTGAACTGTTTTTTTCTCCTTCTGACGTATCTCTATGAGGGACGCCATTAGCATGTCCTTTCCTCCGTCGTAGAAACGATTGAGGAAGAGATGTGTCAAGTCATCGAAGGAAGATATGGAGTTATCGGGAAGACTGCAGTACCAGTCGTAAGCCACTCCTTTCAACGTCCCGACAAATATGCTGGCGAGTAGCGCGTCTTCCTTCGGGAGATATCCCGTTTGAGACTGGAAGTACGTCAGATAACGGCGTGGAGAGTCCTTCCCATCGTATGGCATCAATTTTTGTGGTTTATACTTGGGCGGATAAACTACTTTGTTTCATTCGATGGGGTATGGTTGTGGGATCCTCATCTTCTAGCGCTCCTCTTGTCTGTTCTTGGACTCAAAGCGCTCGTGCAGGTCCTTGATCATCTCAACCAAGTCTTCTGTGGAGCTGGGAGTCGAGGAAGGTGGTACAGCCTGGAGTTGAACATTTGATGGCTCCGACGTCCGAGGTGCTTCACGGTGATCTGTGTCCAAGGATACCCATTAAAGGGGTACACTTGATTCTCCATTGGCCCCTGGGTCAGGACCGATAGATGGTGCCCTGTCCAATACTGATCGTATCTCAAACACTGCTTGAGTCAGTATTTGTATGGAGGCAGAGAGGGTTTTGAGTCCTCCCTCCAAGGTATCTATGCGCTGGACAAGATCTGCTGGCGTTGCATCTGACTCTGCATCACCAGCTCCCGTCATGTACACCATCATGACGCGACTGGAAGTGGATGGATTGGTTGAGGCTTCACTTTCAGCCTCGCTCTCTTTTAGAAGAGGAACTTCCCCCGGAGCTTCGTCTTGGCTACCCCCAGCTATGTTCTGGAGGACACCTTCGTCTTCGGAAGAAGTATCAGCAAGGGCCTGACTACCTCCAGTTCTATCTTGGAGCGTCTTCGAGACGCAGAACCACAGGGGCTAGACTACCTCCAGCTATGTCCAGGAGGCTGACTTCATCTCCAGGATGAAGATCCACAGGGGCTTGACTACCCCCAGCTATGTCCGGGAGGCTGACTTCGTCTCCAGGATTAAGATCCACAGGGGATTGACTATCCCCAGCTTATTCTGAGATCTTCTTTCTCCCCCGAGTGTCGTCAAACACTCCTGAGGACGGAACAGTTGTCTTGGTCTTCCTCGGCTGGCTCTTGGATGAGGACAAAGTTGAGGAGCTACCAGTCGCCTTCCGAATTGACGGGGAGTTGGAGACTATATTGCAAGAAAAAACTGTAGTAATGGCTCCACTTGAGTTGGCACCTTCTTCCCGAGGCGACGTCAAAGAGGCGTTGATGATTGCAGCCGCTGGAACATCGACTGCCTTGATGGTGGGACTGCTGTCTTACAACAACAGTTTATGGTGACTACAGCATAGGTGTCACGCCCCAGTACCGAAATACGGGGACGGACGTAGGCCAGCTACACCGTATAAGGTACGAATACGCTATACGGCGATGACGGCTGTCAAGTCTTGCTGGGTATCCTAGCATGCAATCAATCTATGGCCTAAATCCGATCTCATGTCCACAGGCAAGTCACAATGAAACGACATCAAGAGAGATAATCATATATAAAGCAGGGAATACTCATATGAAAATCAGGAATCTACAGTACAGAATAATAATGTAGACAAGTATACCTTTCCACAGTTCCTAGCATGGTCGGGAACTGAAGCACACCCTCCAAGTCAAGTCTTGAAAGATCTACCGGGTCGGTCTCAGACAATCTGGGAACAATCCAGGGTTGGTCAGGCCAACCACAGCAAGTACCAGAAAGGAAGGCTCAAGGACGGGCGAAGAAAACTAGCAGGATAAAATATGACAAGAATAACATCTAAAAACAGTAAATAAAGGTAAGGGATCGTGCGGTACCAACGCACGATAACAATCCACAAGTATAGTGAAGCTAACACAATCACAATCTCCCTAGCATCCACTAACACCTGCACTGCCAGCTGGAAATCAATATCAGCTGGCTAGCAGGCAACAAGCCAAACAACACAGAAGAACAAGCAGCCACACAATGCCTACAGCTTGCTATTATTAGCTAACTAGGGTTATCACAGGCCTAATTACTAACAAGATGCAGTTGAGGTATTCCTATAGCCACAAGCCCTGCAGACTATCCAGGTTATCCAGGACGAATGTATAATATATAGTGGGTACATCGCCCGGGAGACAAATGTACCCTAATAGCTAGCTGGAGGGGTGCAACACATGACAGTGTGCTGGAAATGTGCCCTACTCGACGGCAGGCTACAAATCCCATGAGCGCCCAGATAACGGGATTGCCTGTAGCCGGAATACCTCGATCTATATGAGCTACTTGATCAATCTAGTTGTTAACCTAGTCAGATTCATTATGAATTCCTGACCGTGGTAACCAGGAATCCATGTCCTAGACATGATGCAAGACGAGACAGGTAGTTTGTACAAGCACAATCAGGAAAAATCAACCACGGTGTCAAGACAAGGTCATACCTAGCAAGTCAAGACTGGCTGTCGCAACAGCGGTCAAGAGTAAACATGTCATGTCAAGAGTACTAGTCAGGAGTGCGCCACCACGGGCCACTATCAAGAATCAAGAGTATACATGCCAGGTTTACTCGTCATGTCCAGAGTGCTAGTCAGGAGTGCGCCTCGACGGGCCACTAATCAAGAATCAAGACAGGTCCAGGTCATCGTGTAATACCAGGAACAGGGTCAAACCTATCAGTCACAAGAAGTCACATGCCCAAATCGTGACATGGATATCAAGTCGGGTACAAGATCAAAATCTCTACTATAATAGCCTGTCAAGTATACATGGGAACCTACAGCTCAAATCATCAAGTCGGTCCATCCACCAGATCAATCTAGCAAGAGTCTCCCATCCATGATGGAGTGAATATCACGTCAATAAAGACAACCACCAAATACCAAGCTCATTCCCCTAACAATGCTAGGCCCTCTGACTCACAAGAATCCTCCAAGTCAATGATCACAAGCCACTAGAAAACAAGCCCTCAACTACCAAAGACACAGCAATCAAACCAGGTTCCTCAACCAACGGAATACACAAAGATACCAGGTTTTGGGCATTTGGGAAGTCGAGTAAAAATCATATAATAATACCCTCGATATTCTCCTCGTTCCACGAAATATTCGAAATCACCAAAATCCAAGAATCCACATAGATCCACCAAGTCAATATCCCAAGATCGTACTCTCCATAATACTCAATCCTCAGTCATATCCACAAGTCACATCTCCCAATACATAGGACAACTGTCAGCTCTATCTGACAGACTAGGACAACCCCTAGGATGAAGGGTTAGGGGACAAGAGTCCGGTAATAAATGCCGCCGGAAGTGGCAAGGATTACACGGACTGCTCTGGAGCAAATCCACAACCCTTAAACCAAACAAGGACCAGGGTTGCAGACCGTCTTCCGAGTGGAACCGCTCTCCATACGCTATCCGACGGACAAGACAGGTCTGGAGCTAGGCGACTAATCTAGTCGGGAGTCTACCTGGCAGGCAATGGGATCAGGTATACTATACCAAGACATGTACGAGCCCAGTCCAGCAAACCAAAGGAAGGGTTCTGCCCAATCCTTCGAACCAAATTCCCGATCGGGAATTCTGGAAAAATTCGGCAGAGTCTCCTCTGTATTCTGGACGGGAGCTCCCAGCAAGTTGGGGCTAAAACCACTCGGCGCAACCCGCCGCAGAATCGCAGAATCGCAGGCTGAGAACACTAAGTCTCAGCTACCAGCAGCACTACGATGCGTACTGGGAACAAGTCGACAGCCGAGAACACTAAGTCTCGGCCTCCAGTAGCACTACGATGCGTACTGGAAACCAATCGAACCCGAGACCACTAAGTCCCGGCCTCCAGCAGCGCTACAATGCGTACTGGGTGCCAAGCCAACATGCATAATATAATCAACTAACCGCCTCGCAGGGCGCATCACAGCACATGTCTATAGTTCTAACCCAAGCACAATCACAGCCACATGAGTAGTTCGCCAAGCCGTTACCCGACCGCGAGTCGGACACGGGGCATACAGGGGCAATCCATACAAGTGAGTCGTGCTCGTGTCCTCGGAGGTGTGGATGACCCATCCAAGTTGCCCGATACGGTCTATCCCGGTATCGGACCAAGCTATCCTAAGTTATCATCATGGCAGATCTACTACTAGGCTACACTAATCATGGTAATAAAATTTACAAATACAATTAATTAAATAAAATAAAAGCCAGGAGAGAGGGCAAGAGCCGTTGATGAGCAAGGGATACTTGCCTAGAGGGCTCGGCTAGGTAAGCAAGTCTTCGGCAGTCGCGATCCACGCTAGCACGCCAATCGAGATCCTCAGAACACACAATAAACAATCATTAGCACCAAACAATAAAATAATAGAATAATTACAAGGGATGGCAGAAGGCTATATCGTATGGGTTCCGCAAGCAGTACAGGGAACTAGCACGGAAACCGAGGTACACAGATCGATACGGACATATAAACCGAGATGTGTACGTATATCGAGATGCGCACGAGAATCGAGATAGCACGAATATCGAGATAAACGGGAAATACGTGCACGTAAACCGAGACGTGCACGTAGATCGAGAAAATCACGAATATCAGAATGGTCTACGAATCATGCGTCACGCAAATCGAGGCGAGCATACGAATCGAGACAGAGCGAGGCTCAAGGAAGCACGCAAATCAATGCGGCATACAAGTCGACATATGCACGCAAATCGATGCGGTGCAAAGTCCAAAACAATACACAAACCAAGGCGGCACGCAAATCCGTAAGTACACGCAAATTGAGATGGCACAAAGGCCGGGGCACGAAGACCGAGACAACGCTCAAATCAAGATGGCACGGTGCCCGAGGCAGCGCGGGGCTCGAGGCGTCCTGCTGCCCAAGGCAACACGTAGACCGAGGTATACGCAAAACGAGACGACACGTATACCGAGGTGCACACGACCCAAAAACACGAGGAAGCGCACCAACCGAGGGTGCGCTGCCCGAGGAACACGCTGCACGAGACAGCACACTGCTCGAGGCAGCACGCTGCCCGAGGCGCACCGATCGAAGGGCTCGCTCCCCGAGGAGCTCACAGCCCAAGGAGGAGAGGGGAGGCGGAGGAACAGACGGTGGCCGCCGAGGAAGCCCGGCCAGGCGAGGTCGGGGATCCGGCGGAGGGAGGACAGAGAGAGGAGGAGGCGGAGGAACCACCGGAGGGGTACTCGGCCAGGTCGGGTCGGCCCCGCGGTGGTGAAAGGACGACGGCGGCAGCAGCTGCGCCAAGGGGCGGGGGAGATGGCAGCGCTGGCGTCGATGGAGGTGGTGGCGGAGGTGATGGAGACGGCGACAGCGACGTCGACGGAAGGGGCTGGGGGCCGCGGAGGAGATGGAAACGGCGACGTCGACGGAAGGGGCCGGGGGCCGCGGAGGAGATGGAGACGGCGACGTCGGCGGAAGGGGCCGGGGGCCGCGGAGGAGATGGTGGTGAGAGAGAGACGACGATGATGATGGTCGGGGCGGGTGGCGCCAGCCGAGAGGGAGGTGGCCGGAGGCCATGGCGGTGGTGGTAGTCGCGGAAGTGGTGGTGGAGACGGTGGGAGCAGATGGCGACGATGATGGTGGTGGGGGAAGATGGTGGTGGCGCTCGCGACGGCCGGAGGTCGGGGAGAAGAGTGGGAGATCGGGAGAGAGAGAGAGAGGAAGGGAAATTTTGGGGGGAGGGGTTGGCCGGTTCTCCAGAGAGGGTGAGGGAGAGAGGGGAGTTAGGTAGGGGAGGGTGAGAGTGAGGGAGAGAGAGAGAAAGAGAGAGGGGTTATGTAGATATTTGGGAGGGTAGTTTAGGAACAAGAAAATTAATAATAATAATAATAATGAGGATAAAATTACCTCCAAGAAAATAATAAAAATTTCAAGAATACCCCAAAAATTAAAATCCTCCAAAAATAATAATACGGTCATATACGTATTTCAAAACAGGAATATTACATCCTACCCACCTTACAAAAATTTCGTCCTCGAAATTTCAAAATTATCAAGATAGGATTTTCAAAACTAGTACGTATATATCTGCCATGAAAACTCTACCCACCTTACAGAAATCAAGTAATACAATAAGAAACGAACAAAATCTCAATATGAAAACATCAGAGGGGACAAGGTCTAGCTAAATAAATCAACTCGCAAGGTAAATCCAAAACATCGAAAGAATTTCGAAAATCAAAGCCTCGCATACACGAAATAATCCCCATAAATCAAAACAAGTATAGAATGTCGTAAACAATGTCAGAAAACGTAAATCCCAACTGCACGAAAAATCAACAAAATCATAATAAAGAATATTTGTCTCAAACCGACGACCGTAGTTTCCGAATATTCGAAAAAGTGTGTCATGATCATCCTTGCCACGCCATCCGGAATGGCTGCAAAAGATGCATCAGAGCACTATAATCGAGCGGCTGTAACTTTCGTTACCTCGCCGTCAATGTATACAAGGGTCATCCAGTCACTCTTGACAAATACCCAAATAAATGAAATCTACAACTCAAATGTCCAAGTCACTAAAATCATAAAATATTAACATGATAGTTCTACAAAAATAATCAAAACTCATAGTACACATCAAATCACAATATGCATCCAAAAACAGCTTCACTAATAATCACAAGATAGTTTTCTAGGAAACTCCAAATCCAGAAATCTATGCCAAAACATATTCTATAGAGAATATATGTATATAATCCAAAATAATATCTGAAGGAAACAATCATGATTGTGGAATTGTCCGGAATCAAGGGAGCTGAAATGATACAAGAAAATCCACTGGATATTCCACAAATGCTGAAACATCCCATCTCTGAGTCCTGGTGAAATCTTCATGCTGCAGCGATCAAGCCAACGCTCGAAGAGGGTGATAAGGATACTAAGTCAACACAAAGTCAACGCACAAAAGGGATAACAGGAAATCAAACAAGGCGAAACACCGGTAGAGAGTCCAGAACCCAAGATAAATAATATAGTAACCCAAAGATAAGACCAGACATCGTCTTACCTGATAAAGTGATCGACATGACCAACTACAGGACCATGCCTCTCAAAACAAGGAATAATGGTAGATGACAACGAATAAGACAGGACAATACAAGATAGGTCCAGGTAGAGATGGGGACCAGTTCACAAGTTCAAAGGAGCGAAGGACAAGTATAACAAGTGGGAATACCAAAAAATAGTGGAATGAGATCAATAATCACGTGCTACCCAACAAAATCTCAAAACGAGACCTGCATGGGCCACCACTAAAACCATGTCACGCCCCAGTACCAAAATATGGGGATAGACGTAGGCCAGCTACACCGTATAAGGTACGAATATGCTATACGGCGATGACGGCTGTCAAGTCTTGCTGGGTATCCTAGCATGCAATCAATCTATGGCCTAAATCCAATCTCATGTCCACAGGCAAGTCACAATGAAACGACATCAAGAGAGATAATCATATGTAAAGCAGGGAATACTCATATGAAAATCAGGAATCTACAGTACAGAATAATAATGTAGACAAGTATACCTTCCCACAGTTCCTAGCATGGTCGGGAACTGAAGCACACCCTCCAAGTCAAGTCTTGGAAGATCCACCGGGTCGGTCTCAGACAATCTGGGAACAATCCAGGGTTGGTCAGGCCAACCACAGCAAGTACCAGAAAGGAAGGCTCAAGGACGGGCGAAGAAAACTAGCAGGATAAAATATGACAAGAATAACATCTAAAAACAGTAAATAAAGGTAAGGAATCGTGCGGTACCAACGCACGATAACAATCCACAAGTATAGTGAAGCTAACACAATCACAATCTCCCCTAGCATCCACTAACACCTGCACTGCCAGCTGGAAATCAATATCAGCTGGCTAGCAGGCAATAAGCCAAATAACACAGAAGAACAAGCGGCCACACAATGCCTACGGCTTGCTATTATTAGCTAACTAGGGTTATCACAGGCCTAATTACTAACAAGATGCAGTTGAGGTATTCCTATAGCCACAAGCCCTGCAGACTATCCAGGTTATCCAAGACGAATGTATAATATAGTGGGTATATCGCCCAGGAGACAAATGTACCCTAATAGCTAGCTGGAGGGGTGCAACACATGACAGTGTGCTGGAAATGTGCCCTACTCGACGGCAGGCTACAAATCCCATGAGCGCCCAGATAACGGGATTGCCTGTAGCCGGAATACCTCGATCTATATGAGCTACTTGATCAATCTAGTTGTTAACCTAGTCAGATTCATTATGAATTCCTGACCGTGGTAACCAGGAATCCATGTCCTAGACATGATGCCAGACGAGACAGGTAGTATGTACAAGCACAATCAGGAAAAATCAACCACGGTGTCAAGACAAGGTCATACCTAGCAAGTCAGGACTGGCTGTCGCAACAGCGGTCAAGAGTAAACATGTCATGTCAAGAGTACTAGTCAGGAGTGCGCCACCACGGGCCACTATCAAGAATCAAGAGTATACATGCCAGATTTACTCGTCATGTCCAGAGTGCTAGTCAGGAGTGCGCCTCGACGGGCCACTAATCAAGAATCAAGACAGGTCCAGGTCATCGTGTAATACCAGGAACAGGGTCAAACCTATCAGTCACAAGAAGTCACATGCCCAAATCGTAACATGGATATCAAGTCAGGTACAAGATCAAAATCTCCACTATAATAGCCTGTCAAGTATACATGGGAACCTACAGCTCAAATCATCAAGTCGGTCCATCCACCAGATCAATCTAGCAAGAGTCTCCCATCCATGATGGAGTGAATATCACGTTAATAAAGACAACCACCAAATACCAAGCTCATTCCCCTAACAATGCTAGGCCCTCTGACTCACAAGAATCCTCCAAGTCAATGATCACAAGCCACTAGAAAACAAGCCCCTCAACTACCAAAGACACAGCAATCAAACCAGGTTCCTCAACCACCGGAATACACAAAGATACCAGGTTTTGGGCGTTTGGGAAGTCGAGTAAAAATCATATAATAATACCCTCGATATTCTTCTCGTTCCACGAAATATTCGAAATCACAAAAATCCAAGAATCCACATAGATCCACCAAGTCAATATCCAAGATCGTACTCTCCATAATACTCAATCCTCAGTCATATCCACAAGTCACATCTCCCAATACATAGGACAACTGTCAGCTCTATCTGACAGACTAGGACAACCCCTAGGATGAAGGGTCAGGGGACAAGAGTCCGGTAATAAATGCCGCCAGAAGTGGCAAGGATTACACGGACTGCTCTGGAGCAAATCCACAACCCTTAAACCAAACAAGGACCAGGGTTGCAGACCGTCTTCCGAGTGGAACTGCTCTCCTTACGCTATCCGACGGACAAGACAGGTCTGGAGCTAGGCGACTAATCTAGTCGGGAGTCTACCTGGCAGGCAATGGGATCAGGTATACTATACCAAGACATGTACGAGCCCAGTCCAGCAAACCAAAGGAAGGGTTCTGCCCAATCCTTCGAACCAAATTCCCGATCGGGAATTCTGGAAAAATCTGGCAGAGTCTCCTCTGTATTCTGGACGGGAGCTTCCAGCGAGTTGGGGCTAAAACCACTCGGCACAACCCGCCGCAGAATCGCAGAATCGCAGGCTGAGAACACTAAGTCTCAGCTACCAGCAGCACTACGATGCGTACTGGGAACAAGTCGACAGCCGAGAACACTAAGTCTCAGCCTCCAGTAACACTACGATGCGTACTGGAAACCAATCGAACCCGAGACCACTAAGTCCCGGCCTCCAGCAGCGCTACAATGCGTACTGGGCGCCAAGCCAACATGCATAATATAATCAACTAACCGCCTCGCAGGGCGCATCACAGCACATGTCTATAGTTCTAACCCAAGCACAATCACAGCCACATGAGTAGTTCGCCAAAGCCGTTATCCGACCGCGAGTCGGACACGGGGCATACAGGGACAATCCATACAAGTGAGTCGTGCTCGTGTCCTCGGAGGTGTGGATGACCCATCCAAGTTGCCCGATACGGTCTATTCCGGTATCGGACCAAGCTATCCTAAGTTATCATCATGGCAGATCTACTACTAGGCTACACTAATCATGGTAATAAAATTTACAAGTACAATTAATTAAATGAAATAAAAGCCAGAAGAGAGGGCAAGAGCCGTCGATGAGCAAGGGATACTTACCTAGAGGGCTCGGCTAGGTAAGCAAGTCTTCGGCAGTCGCGATCCACGCTAGCCACGCCAATCGAGATCCTCAGAACACACAATAAACAATCATTAGCACCAAACAATAAAATAATAGAATAATCACAAGGGATGGCAGAAGGCTATACCGTGTGGGTTCCTAAGCAGTACAGAGAACTAGCACGAAAACCGAGGTACGCGGATCGATGCAGACACGTAAACCGAGACGTGTACGTATATCGAGATGCGTACGAGAATCGAGATGGCACGAATATCGAGATAAACGGGAAATATGTGCACGTAAACCGAGACGTACACGTAGATCGAGAAAATCATGAATATCAGAATGGTCCACGAATCACGCGTCACGTAAATTGAGGCGAGCACGCGAATCGAGACAGAGCGAGCCTCAAGGAAGCACGCAAATCAATGCTGCATACAAGTCGACGTATACACGCAAATCGATACGGTGCGAAGTCCAAAACAATACACAAACCAAGGCGGCACGCAAATCCGTACGTACACGCAAATTGAGATTGCACAAAGGCCGGGGCACGAAGACCGAGACAACGCTCAAATCAAGATGGCACGGTGCCCGAGGCAGCACAGGGCTCGAGGCGTCCCGCTGCCCAAGGCAACACGTAGACCGAGGTACACACAAAATGAGACGACACGTACACCGAGGTACATACGACCCAAAAACACGAGGAAGTGCACCAACCGAGGGTACGCTGCCCGAGGAACACGCTACACGAGGCAGCACACTGTTCGAGGCAGCACGCTGCCCGAGGCACGCCGATCGAAGGGCTTGCTCCCCGAGAAGCTCACAGCCAAGGAGGAGAGGGGAGGCAGAGGAACAGGCGGTGGCCACCGAGGAAGCCCGGCCAGGCGAGGTCGGGGATCCGGCGGAGGGAGGACAGAGAGAGGAGGAGGCGGAGGAACTCACCGGAGGGGTACTCGGCCAGGTCGGGTCGGCCCCGCGGTGGTTAAAGGACGACGGCGGCAGCAGCTGCGCCAAGGGGCGGAGGAGATGGCAGACGACGATGATGATGGTCGGGGCGGGTGGCGCCAGCCGAGAGGGAGGTGGCCGGAGGCCATGGCGGTGGTGGTAGTCGCGGAAGTGGTGGTGGAGACGGTGGGAGCAGATGGCGACGATGATGGTGGTGGCGCTCACGATGGCCGGAGGTCGGGGAGAAGAGTGGGAGATCGGGAGAGAGAGAGAGAGGAAGGGAAATTTTGGGGGAAGGGGTTGGCCGGTTCTCCAGAGAGGGTGAGGGAGAGAGGGGAGTTAGGTAGGGGAGGGTGAGAGTGAGGGAGAGAGAGAGAAAGAGAGAGGGATTAGATAGATATTTGGGAGGGTAGTTTAGGAACAAGAAAATTAATAATAATAATAATAATGAGGATAAAATTACCTCCAAGAAATAATAAAAATTTCAAGAATACCCCAAAAATTAAAATCCTCCAAAAACAATAATACGGTCATATACGTATTTCAAAACAGGAATATTACAATAGGTGTACACTGTGAGGGGCGCATTGTGCTTGTCAGTCGACTCTCCTGATCGGCGCTTGTGACAGATCATGTTACGCAAATCATTGGGGGAGAGTGCCACCTTCACACCCACATTAGGCGTATGGAAAGGCCAAGCGCCAGGGTGGACAAGTGAATGCTGTGCCCCCTGATCCAACGTAAAACATATGCTCAGATCAGTAGTGGGGGCACGACATTTAAAGTGACTTGAACGAGCCTCAGACGCACAACCAATGGAGGCGCAGGAGTTCAAGACCACAGGATTTGCCTTGCTCGATTTCGTTGCGAACGCAGCAGATGCGCCCAAGTGAGACAAGGACTTTGAAGGTTGGCTCATTTCTGGCGCAGAAGCACCCAAGTTGACCTTATACAGCTTACCATCAGCAGCGCGTATGATCGTGAGCGCATGCTTCTGGTTTGCCGCTGGCATAGCACGTTTGAGGCGTATGGCCCGTGCCGCCTTGGACTTCTTCGTACCAGCCCGCTGGGGTGCATAGTTCTTAGAGTCAAAATTCCCCTCGCCACGATAGCGAGTGAGTTTGTCAAAGAAAGAGACCTTCTGTGGCGTATCAGAGTTACTGTGCAGGACATTAGCTGCGCCCTGCTCCGTCGGCATATCTTCTTCGTCTGGGAGGAAGATAGTTGGGGAATGTGGTCGGCCCCACATTTCCCCAAGAGATACGCTACGGCGGTGGGCGCATCTTGGCTGCTGAGGATGTCAGCAGGAAGGGTAGGCTGCATTGGCGCATCCCCTTCGCTGGTGGTTCCAGAGGCGTCGACCTTGCGCACCCAGACTTGGCGAGTCTTCTTCGGCTTTGGTAGCCGCTTCGAAGTGTTGGCCCATTGGTCATATAGTCAACCTGATTTTAATAATTGATCAAACTCTGTCTCGATATATGAAGCTAGTCAGGATGTATCGGACTCTTGGACATGAACAAGAACAGCTATCTACACAGTTCAAGACCGAAGCTATGTTTGCCTGCTCTAGTCTGTATTTCTTTGAGCAATGTATTTTTATTTTATTGAGTCTAGGAATATGTTGTACACCGAGTCGTACTGGCAAATAGGCTATTCCAAAATGTTTTCAAAATACTTTTAAAATGTCCTTTGTTTTGAAAAATATTCTTTTAAACAAAAGTTTTAAAAAGGTTTTCAAAAAGGTTTTCAAAAATCATCAAAAATTAATTTTTAAAATCTGACCTAACCCTGACAGAACTCGGCAAGAGTTCGACCAGAGTTCGGTTGGTGGCCGTTTGATTTTTGAATTCTCTGAAACTTTGTCCTCCTGCAGTTACGAATTTGACCGAGATTTTCTCAAAGAGTTCTGCCCGAATTCTGCCCGAATTCTGTCTTTGGAACTCCTATAAATAGAGAAGGATTTCGATCATTTCAACTCACTCATTCACTTTCAATCTTCTCTCTATCTAATGCATTCAGTCTTCTAAAGAGTTTTCTTGAGCTTTAAATTTCAGATCACAAGCCAATTACAATCCTCTAGTCGATTTGCCAGTGCGGTACGGTCTAGAAGTTTCTGAGAGATTGTAATCAGAAGGCTTGATTGAAGAATACCTCTTCACATTTGAGGTTGGACGAGTTCTTCGTATCAAAGCTCGCGTTGTAGAAGTTGCAAGGACTTCGTAAGAAAACTTGCGGTCTACCAATAGTGGATTCAACTGGTAGTAAGAGTTCTACCGACTGGATTAGTCCTCAACAGAGGGAAACCAGTATACATCGCTGTC
The DNA here is from genome assembly GCA_029216955.1 of Iris pallida. NCBI lineage: Eukaryota > Viridiplantae > Streptophyta > Magnoliopsida > Asparagales > Iridaceae > Iris > Iris pallida. The sequence continues at coordinate 15,937 of JANAVB010033134.1, read as the reverse complement.
TTTGCGTTTGTATTCCTATCTCTACCTTTACTTTACTTAGTTCTGATTATTATTCTGTGATCTTGCTGCTAACATTTTTTAATTAGCAATATTCTGCTGCCTACTCTATTCACCCCCCCTCTAGAGTATTGTGCTTTACGATTTTGTTCCTATAATTGGTATCAGAGGGGTGTTATAGGTAATGCAAGGTAACATTGCAATTATTTATTCATTTAATTAATTGTTATATAGATCACAGCATAACACATGGCAACTGTAAAATTCACAAGTGAAGGCCATGCCACAAACAGACCTCCACTGTTTGATGGTACGAATTATACCTATTAGAAAACACGGATGAGTCTCTTCTTGAAATCTCTTGACTTTGATTTATGGTCTATTGTTATTGATGGCTATCAAAAGCCACCTCGTATAAATATTGATGGAGTTTTAGTTGAAAAACCCCATAGCAGATATACAGAGGAAAAAAATAAAAGGGCCAGTCTTGACGCATGTGCTATTAACGCTCTATTTTATGCTTTAGACAGAACTGAATTTAACAGGGTGTCTATCTGCACAACGGCTAATGAAGTATGGAAGCTACTTGAAGTCACACATGAAGGCACGACTCAAGTCAAAGAATCTAAAGTCAGCAGACTTACTCAAGAGTATGAGGTGTTCAAGCTGAAGCCCAACGAAACAGTTACTCAGATGTTCGAAAGGTTCTTGGATATTTTAAATCCTTTGTCCTCCCTAGGCAAAGAGTACAGTAACCATGAAAAGATTCGCAAACTCCTGCGAGCACTTACCAAGAACTGGATTCCAAAGGCTACTGCAATCATTGAAGGGAATGACCTCACAACTATGTCCCTCGAAGTACTCATGGGTAAGCTAATCACTCATGAACTGGAGCTACAAGATTTTAAAGAGCTTGTACCAAAAGAGAAGACGATCGCTTTCAAGGCTCAGCACAGAAAAGCTGCTGAAGGTGACTCAGGCAGCAGTGAATCTGATGCTGAAGATCAAGCACTCCTAGCAAGGAAATTCAAAAGATTCATGAGATATGAGAAGAGAGCCAAAGAAAACAATAGCAGCAACAACTGGTATCAAGATGATGCTGTTTGCTACGGCAGCAAGAAGGGACACATGAAGAAGGATTGTCCTACAAACTCATCATCAAGCAAGAAGAGCAACAGGTATAAAAAAGGGAACCTGAAAAGATCAACATCACGGAAGTATGCCAACACCAGCATATGGCATGAAAGTGAAGCCAACGACTCAGAAGACGAACAATCAGAAGACGCTGCAAACGTATGCTTTATGGCATCCGATCAGGTACCTACTGAACCTGTAGTTGATACTTATGATGACTTCACCTTTGAGCAATTAGGAGATGCCTTTAGTGAACTGATGACTGATTACAGGAAACTGCGTAGCAAGTATCAGATCTCTAAGAAGGTACTCAAAGAGTACAAAGGTGAAATAGGTAGACTTACCGACCTACTAGCTGAGGTTAGAAATAATGTTAGTGAGTCTGGTGAGCTTCCTTCTATAAAGCTCTTATTACACGAGACTACCAAGTCATCTGAAGAGAAAGACAAAATTATTGAGCAACTCAAGGAAGAACTTTCTATAGAGAAGTCTTCGATGTACACAAATCAGAATGGAAACACTTACCTCTGATTATACTAAGTTGTATGCCACTTCCAAAAGATTGGAAATTAGGTTAGAAAAACAGCCTGAGCCTGCTGCTTCCTATCCTAACACGTGTCACTTACCGAAAAATCGGAACATTCCCAAGCCAAACACTGTCAGACCTAACTCTATCAAACCTTTACGCTAAAAGGTTAAGCCCAAACAGGATCATAGGTATACTTTCTTCTATACTAAAAACCTAAACCTACCAACCATGCACACCACTCAGCTTTCAACACTCGACATGCACAATGTCATTATTGTGGCCTCATTGGTCATATTTATCTGCATGTAGAATTAGAAAGCTTGTTGATTTAAATATTTATGCTTGGATACCAAAAGCTAACATTTCAGGACCCTACAAGAAATGGGTTCCAAAAGTTTCATCTGTAAATTATTTTGTAGGTGGAACACCCTTCACATGCTAAAAGCAAATGGATCCTCGACAGCGGTTGTTCACGGCATATGACCGGTGACTCTACATATTTGCAACACTGTCGAAGAAGAAGAAGGAAGATTATGTTTCCTTCGGTAATAATTTGAAAGGGTATATTATTGGTATCGGTGATGTTGGTAAGTTCTCTATCCTGTTATTAAGGATGTCTGTCTGGTTACCAAGTTGAAACATAATCTACTCAGCGTAAGTCATCTAGCTGATCATGGTTATGGCATCAACTTTGGCAAAGACAAATGTACTATAGTTGATAGATCAACTGGTAGTACTATCTTTGAAGGTATCAGGGAAGACAACATATATTTTTCTATGTGTTAGAAGAAACTAACATTTCAGGTAGATGCTTAATGGCTAAAAGCGATGAGAGTCATCTGTGGCATATGAGACTCGGTCACGCAAATATGGACACTATATCAAGATTATCAACAAAGAAGCTAGTACGCAGTTTACGGACATTACATTCAAGAAGGATTCGGTATGCAGTCAATGTGAAAAGAATAAAGCTACCATATCCACATTCAAATCAGTAAACGCAGTATGTACTACTAGACCTCTACAATTGCTTCATATGGACTTATTTGGTCCTAGCAGAGTTGCTAGCCTCGGAGGTAAACGTTATGCTTTTGTAATTGTAGATGATTTCTCTAGACACGTGGGTATACTTCTTGACATGCAAGAATGATGCATTATCCGAATTTGTCGCCTTTTACAAGAAAGTTCAGAATGAAAAAGGTTACATGATCACTCGTATAAGAAGCGATCACGGAGGCAAATTCGAGAATGCAGAGTTTGAGCATTTTTGTGATACACACGGTTTTGTACACGAGTTCTCCTGCCCTAGGACTCCACAACAAAATTGAGTTGTGGAACGTAAGAACAGAACTCTATCCGAAATGGCCAGAGTGATGTTAAATCAGTTTAGTCTACCCAAATATTTTGGGCTGAAGCTTTCAATACAGCTTGCTTTGTTCACAATAGAGTTCTAATTCGACCCAAATCGAAGAAGACTCCATTTGAGTTATGGTTTGATAGAATTCCATCAGTTTTTATTTTAGAATATTTGGCTGTAAATGTTTTATTCTTAATACAAAAGACAATTTGGGAAAGTTTGACGAAAAGGCCGATGAAGGTATATTTTTAGGTTATGCGGCCAAGAGCAAAGGATACAGAGTCTTCAACAAACGAACCATGATCATCGAAGAGTCAATCAACGTCACCTTTGATGAATTGAATCAAATGACTATCGATGACAATGACGAAGATACATCTGTACCAAGCTCAACAACAGTTGATTCTCAACCAAGCTCAGCACTAGCTGATCCTCCTAGAGAAGATCCAGGAACCAGCTACCTTCAGAGTCTGTCGAAAAGATTAAAATTTACGGCTGATCATCCAAAGGATTTGGTAATTGGTGACATTACCAAAGGTGTAAGTACTCGTACATCCAGTAGAGATATTGTTTCTAGTGTTGCTTTTATTTCACAGCTAGAACCCAAAACTATTGATGAAGCATGTAGTGATAGTTTTTGGATAGATGCTATGCAAGAGGAATTAAACCAATTTGAACGGAATCAAGTTTGGGAACTTGTTCCCAAGCCTATTGATCATCCGGTCATTGGCACCCGTTAGGTATTCGGAAATAAACTTAATGAGAATGGTTTAGTGACTCGTAATAAGGCTCGACTCGTAGCTCAAGGATACAATCAAGAAGAAGGTATCGACTACGATGAGACTTATACCCCAGTTGCGAGATTAGAATCCATTCGTATGTTATGTGCATTTGCATATTTTATAATTTCAAACTATTTCAAATGGATGTCAAGAGTGCATTTTTTAATAGTTTTATTAAAAAAGAAGTTTTTGTAGCACAACCTCCAGGTTTCACAGATTTTAAAAACCCTGATCATGTTTTCAAGTTGAAGAAAGCTGTGTACGGTTTGAAACAAGCCCCTCGTGCTTGGTATGATCGTCTAAGCTCTTCCTACTTGACAACGGTTTTTCAAAAGGCAAGGTTGACACTACACTTTTCATTAAGTCCTTTAATGGTAAACTTCTTTTAATACAAGTCTATGTAGATGATATCATATTTGGATCTACTGATGAATCTCTGTGTCAAAAATTTTCTAAGTGTATGCAGAATGAGTTTGAGATGAGCATGATGGGAGAGCTGAAATACTTTCTCGGACTGCAAATCAAACAAACTGTCGATGGGACGTTCATAAATCAAGCCAAGTATACAAAAGATTTGCTAAAAAAGTTCGATCTGGACAATGTCAAACCTATTGGCACTCCGATGGCAACTTCAACAAAGCTTGATATTTATGAACAAGGCAAGCCGGTCGACACACGTAAGTATCGAGGTATGATCGGTAGTTTACTTTATTTAACTGCTAGTCATCCAGATAATCTTTAGTGTTTGCCTGTGTGCACGTTTTCAAGCTAATCCAAAGGAATCACACTTGTGCGCAGTTAAGCGTATCTTTCGATACCTTAAGGGCACTTCTTCTGTTGGCTTGTGGTATCCCAAAACTAAGTCCTTTGACCTTACTGGTTATTCGGATACAGATTTTGCCGGATGCAAAGTTGATAGAAAAAGTACCAGTGGCACATGTCATTTCTTAGGCAAGGCTTTAGTCTCATGGTTTAGTAAAAAGCAAAATTCTGTAGCCCTATCAACAACAGAGGCTGAGTATATCGTCGTAGGACGTTGTTGCGCTCAGATTTTGTGGATGAAACAAACCTTGGAAGACTATGATTTATTTTATACACATTCCCATTTTCTGTGATAACACGAGCACTATTAATTTGACTAAGAATCCTGTATGTCATTCTCGTACTAAACATATCGAGATTAGACATCATTTTCTTAGAGATCATCATCAAAATAGAGATATTGACCTTGTATACATAGATACTGAGAATCAATTAGCTGACATTTTCACAAAATCTCTAGCGGAAGATCGTTTCAATTCTTTACGTCGAGAATTAGGAATTTTGGACGTCAATAATATTAATTTTATTTTATGATTATATTTCAAATACGTAAAAACTGTGTTAGAGACAAGCCAATAAAGAGTCTGTCTGTCACCACAACTACGGTTGAAGCGAAGCGGTACTTAAGAGTTCTCCGGTGAACCTCCGCCAGCTGGGACAGTACTCCTACAGCTAATCTGAAACAGTCGATGTATAATGATATTTAATCTATAAAAAATATTAATTATGTTAATTGAAGGTTGAAATTACTAATCTTTGAATTAAATATTTGAAATGAGCCAATGAAAAAGAAAGTGTTCCAAACCAAACCCAGGAGAATTCGGCCCGAATTTGGCCCGAGTTCGGTTGAAGGTGTCAGGTTATATAACCAGAACCCGAGAGCCTTTCTTCCTCATTGCTTCCAAACCACATCACAGCTGCAAGCAGCCGCGCGAGAAGAACCCCAAACCCTAGTTCTTCACCACCCATTTTCTTCCAATCCAAGTGGTGAAATCAATCCAAACTTTGGATTCGTGCAGAGTTCTTCATTCTCTACAACATACTCCAATCTCGGGAGGTATAATCCTTGTTTCGCCTTCGTTCAATTTCGTGCTATTCTTTTTTATTTGCACAAATGGCACCCAAGGGATTCAACCCCTTTAAGAGGAAGAAGACAACAACCCAAGTGAGGAAGTTTCATCTTCGGATCCACCCACTAATTCTTTATTTTTGCCAGTCCAATCTAGCGACGGCGCGTTCGACGAGTTTTACTTTCAAACCCTAGACCAAGCCTTATTGTGGTATGGAGACTTCTCCATGAGATCCATATGCACAGGCGCACCCATCAAGTGGACTGTATTTCCTGATCATCGCCATTTCTTTGAAGCATTAGGGTTACAGCATTTGTTAAACTCTGTTTTCCTGTAGCAACTAATGCCATTAGACTGTTTTACTGTAATATCATATTAAATACTTTTGATGTAAGCACACGTGTTGGAGGATTAGATATCAATTTCAATGATGTTCTCTTAGCGGAGATCCTTGGTATTCCCAATGAAGGTGAACCGCTTGTTGACATCACTGAGTTTGATTTCCCCTAAGGCACGATACTTACCAGTTTCAAAGCTGAACTTTGTGCACATGATAGAGTTCGCTCTGGAAAGTTCAAGGCAAACAACTTGAAATTGTTTAATTATGAATTGCACCGTATTATTTATTCCACTCTCCTTCCAAAGTCTACTTCAAAGGATGATGTCACGTCTCTTGAATTATCTGCTATGTATCACATTCTTAAGGGGATTCCATTTTCTGCCCCTAAGACCATTATTCAGATGATGGGATGTTGTCGTACAAGAGATAGAAATCTCTCATATGCGATGATTCTCCTACGCATCTTTCAGCGTTTCGACATTGATTTATCTACTTGTGCTCAAGACCCTGAGCCCAAGGTTCTCAAGTTATCTCGTCGCAGTATGACTGCATCTGCTCCTTCTACTGCTCCTGCTACTGCTCTACCTCCTCCACCTCCTCAGCAGTATGCTATGACTTTTGAGGGCATACACCAGCACATTTTAGATTTGCACGTCTCGATGACGGACATGGCTCACGAACGTGAGTTCTGCGACGTCACCCGTTATCAGGCGATTGCAAATTCCTTAGCTGATCGTCGTTTCGCCCATACTGGACATTCAGCCAGTTCCATCCCTAGAGATCCAGCTTTCTCTGGTTACCGCTGTGAGGATGAGGCTGTTCATGCCTACTTCCAGCCCGGTAACGCATATGATTGGTACCGTTCTGACCGTGCTCCTCTTCGTGATTATGTCAGTGAGTTTTGCACTGGCGCTCCTCCTCACCCTTCTGGCACGGGTACCTTTGGAGCTGGTCCTTCTGGACATGCTTGTCGTCATGCTGATGATGACGATGATGATGATGAGGAGGAGGAGTTGTGATATTTTCTTTTTGAGACTTAGACATTATCTACTGTACACTTGGAAATGCTCCGACATTCCAAGTTTTTCTTTTTTCAGACTTTATTATCAGTATTTTTTGAGGACTTGTACTGGATTTATTTGATGTCATCTGAACATCTTTATCTGCATCTTTATTGGTTTATGATTCACATCAGTTTATTTACTTAGCATTTTTATCTGCTTCTCAACTATAAACTGTCTGTAATATAATTCTTTGTTTATTATAAACTGTCTGAATACAAATACATGCCTGTGATGTTATGCAAATTTTTCTTTACTATCATTTATCATGTTTATTTTCTTGTGTTTCTTCACTGTTTGTTATTTATGCATTGATTGCGGGGGAGTTTTTCTCTTTTGTAATTATTTTGCTAAATGACAACGGGGGAGAAAAATAAAGATCTAACATTCTTTTTGAGAAAATGCAGGACATGAACAATTTTTTTCAAGCTTAAATGTTATATCATTCATAGTTTGTCAATTATCAAAATAGGGAAGATTGTTGGCCCATTGGTCATATGGTCAACCTGATTTTAATAATTGATTCAACTCTGTCTCGATATGAAGCTAGTCATGATGTATTGGACTGACATGAACAAGAACAGCTATCTACACAGTTCAAGACCGAAGCTATGTTTGCCTGCTCGAGTCTGTATTTCTTTGAGCAATGTATTTTTCATTTTATTGAGTCTAGGAATACGTTGTACACCGAGTCGTACTAGCAAATAGGCTATTCCAAAATGTTTTCAAAATACTTTTAAAATGTCCTTTGTTTGGAAAAACATTCTTTTAAGCAAAAGTTTTAAAAAGGTTTTCAAAAAGGTTTTCAAAAATCATCAAAAACTAATTTTTTAAAACCTGACCTGTCATGACCCGCACCCCTTTTTTTTATATGGATACGAGACGTGTCCAAGCCAGCCTACGCCGCAGTGTCGGCGGTAGAACGCTGTCACTGCCATGAAGATCAAAATCACAATAATGCTCATTCACATAATTAATTTAACTTACAATGATCTCAAGTTTTACATTTGTAGGAAATATAAACTTGTACAAATAAATGAATGACTATAACTCAACTATCTAGCTAGTCTCTAGGCTTTTGTCTGCAAGTATTTCCGTCACTCCCCAAGCTAAGTGAATCCACGGCTAACCTGAAAATGTTGGTTTCCAGTCAGGAATAGAACGAGCACAATTCACTGAATGCAATTTCAAATAAAGAAAATGACTATAAAACAAGGTTAGACATCAATCATGAGTTTGAAAATAAACAGTAAAGACAGAAAATCAATAGCAAATAAATAGACACAAAATATTTTCCCCAACTGTTGGAAGTACCTTTGATATGTGATCGGTCTGGGATACTACACCGCACGGTCTATGAGGTCTACTTGCATGAAAAATAAACACGGGCTACACTACTTGCAGAAAATAAACACGGGCTACACTACTTGCAGAAAATAAACACGGTCTACGGTCGGATCACACATCCTTGGTACTTCTCATTCCCGACTCAACAATTTATAATAGAGTATAAAAATCACATAACCAATGACTAATCAATAAAATATAGTAAAGATTAATATCGAAATACAGACAATAAACTGTACTCGCCTGTGGTCCTTTGCTGGTGAAACCGATAATCCAAACCACTCAATATGCCACAAAAACCCATACAACAGTCCCCAGAAGCTGAAATAAACAATACCAATGATCTCAGAATAGTCCAATTAGCTAGAATTGCCTATCCTTAAGTCCAATTCTGGACATAGGGGTAAAACGATAATTTCGGGCTAAAACAGTGTCCGCCGTTGGACCCGGTTTGCACCGAAAAGCGTGCCAGAGTCAACGGTCTCTAAAGTCATCAAACTATATGTCTACGGATCCAGTTTTCCGATATGAACCAAACCGTATGTCCAGAGTTGGATTCCGGCGGGCCGTGCACAAAATCGCCCGTTGAGTCGGAGCGTGGGGCCCGCAAAACGGCGTTCGATTCAACTCTCAGAATTGGACCAAACTTGGCATACAGGACCAAAAAATGATACGGTCCTGTTGGCGCAAGTTTTGTCTCGATCTGACGAGCGTGCACGAAGTAATTGGGAAATTTACAAAGTGTACGATACGGTGAATTTCGACGGATACGCATCAAATTCGTCGCACACACGCGACCAATTGAATTTTGTCAAAGCCCACACGACCACGAAGCTGTTACGCAGCTTTCGTTACTTTTGGTTCGCGACCACGTCGCCCGGATTGGCGGGACACACGTCGTGTGGATGAATTTTCTAATTTTCGAAAACTTTTTCATAGGTTTTCTCTATTTTTGACGTTGAATAATTTTCTGTAAACTAAATGAAAAATCAATCTATCAGAAGGGTTTCGATCCTGGATAGATCGTCTACAAATCTATTCTAATACATTGGGATATTCACCTTGGTTTGGCAGTAGATCGCCTTGCTAAGTCAGTCCCTAACCTATTATCCTGTTTCGATTCGAAACAGATTTTTACCAATATTGGAGTCGATTTTTAACCCGATTCCAAATCGATTTAAACTAAGACTATCATACAGGGATGAAGGGGTATAGTTTAAGTTTAGACCTGCATAATTGGTTCGACGATTGGTCGAGCGTGGAGGTTGCTTCCTCCCTGCGAAGTCAGCCTCGCAGGCTTGCTGTCTGCGGAACGCCGCTCTGTTCCAGGCCGCGCGCGGCCTTGCTGTCGGCGGCCGACGGCCGGCCCGGGGGCGGCGACGTGCGCGGGGGACGCCTGGGTCCGGCGGCAGGTGGTATAACTCGGGGTGGAGATTAGGGTTTGAGTTTTTCTAAAACTCTCTCTCGATACTCTGTATCGTCGGTTGATATTTATATATCATGCAGGGTTGGGTTCCTCTGTTAGGGGTGAGCTCTGTTGATTGGGCTTCAGGGAAAATCGGGCCGGGCTTGGATATTTTTGTTTAAAAAAAAGGTTTGCTTTGTTCTTGTAGATTTATATATATGTATAAGCCTAGATATGTATATACAAATACATATACACACATGTACCATGCCTATATACCTACAATGCAATAAATACATACAATAACTTATACAATATATCTTATTATAATATTATATATATATATATATATATATATATATATATATATATATATATATATATATATATATATATATACGTACACTAATAACCTACTGCATAAAATTCTAATTAAATATTTTTACTAGAAAATACTAATCTCAATTTTATCTATATACATATATAATATTTTATATACACAAATACTCACGTATATATTACATACACATACACGTATAATATATTCCGATATACATATACACGTATAATCTATACCGATGTACATATCACGTATATAATTATATAACTCTATATATATCTATATACGCTCACGCATATATATATATATATATATATATATATATATATATATATATATATATATATATATATATAAATATATATATATATATATATATATATATATATATATATATATATATATACATTTTCGATAGATGATAAATGATAATAACTAATATAATAAATAAATAATTCATATTTAATAACCACAGTAATAATATTAACATTATATAACCTCAATAAAAATAATAATAAATATAACGAAATTCAATATATCAATAATGGTGTATATATACCATTATGCACAGTATAAAAATTCCAAAATGTATAAGGAACTATTTCCTACAACTGTTACTGAATAATACTAATAGCTATATTTATAATATTTAAATCACGAATATTTTGGAAATATTCGTTAAAACCATTAAAACGAAATGCAATATCCTCATTCCAAATTCCACCAACATGGATGTCATTGGACGTGCCGCATGACTACATGGTCTTAGGCTCAGTTCGGGTCCAATCCGGGCTAAAATGGTATAACCGATTTTCCTAAAACTCAATAATTTAAATAATAAATAAATAAACCTTCGGTAAGGGTTAAATCGCAACTTGGTCTGGTTTTCTTAGTTAGTACATTGCTATGGCTCGGCCTTCCCTACCCGGGCTAGCACACTAGTCAAAGCACGCCATTGCACTACCGTGCCACGATTCCTTAGTCGTCTTGTACTCCAAAACTCCACTATGGCTAAAATAATCTGCCATAAAATTAACTAAATAATTATCTAAAAAATCTAAAATCACCATTCTAATAAAATAATTAATAATAGAAATATCCCAAATTTTTGGGAAGGGCAGCTACAAATCTACCCACCTTAAAATAATTTTGTCCTCGAAATTTTAATTCATAACTATTTCTTAAATTCTACAAGGAAAACTACCATTACCTTAATCTCCTCGAATTTTAATTTCTCAAAAACAGTTTATATCCCCCTCCTAGCCATTTTGTAACTACGAAACTCCGAGGACTTCTACCCACCTTTGGTCACACTACTCCCTCAAATCCCATGTCATTAAAACTTTAAAACATCCAACTACTTGCTAAAATTGCTACCAATAGATATCTACTGCTTATGGCCACTATAATCCTCTCCTATCTTATCAAACCACCCAAAATCTAACATGCAACAAATTTACCCCCGTAGCTAAGAAAATTACTAACTTCTAATAAGCGTGACCATTCGTCACTCTAAAATAGGAAAGACAGGAAGATAAGGAAGAATAATTAAGAGCATTAATAAAGTTTCAAGGGCGGTAGAGGATATCTAATGTTGCAGCTAGAAGAAAATTCATGAACCATTAACTTATTTGCTAGAGTGGACTACTCTATTCTAGTCACTTAAAACGAAGAACCCTTCATCTCTTAGAGTGGCTTGTACTCTGTGCAATATAGAAGTTCCGTTCTCAAAATTCTATCTAAACAAGGTTCCATAATATAACGGAATTTGAGAAATCAAGATCGTGATCTTTTCCGTGGTTATTTAAACACACAGCAAGGGATAAAATGCAATACAAGTACGTATCGCGACTTCCAGGTAGATGGATTAATGGTTACGAGTGACTTCACACTCTATGAGGTGAGGACTACACAATAGGTACAGAGACCTATTTCAAAAAGTTCAGTTTTATAGTCCAAATTTGGTGGTATGCATGGATGGATTTTATTGGGTCTCAATGGGTTCTCTATTTGGACATCAGTCGATGGTTGGATGAACATTGGCTTTCAATCTATATGGATTGGACAAGATCCTAATGATAAAACTCTTCCTACTAGATTAGGGTATCCTAAAATAGGTTTCTATCCAAGGGTTGAGCTAGTTGCTAGTCAGGTTAGTTAGCTAGGTTCCTAAAACCAAAAATGCGTCTTCGGTGACTTCTGTGTTTAAGTAGCACGAGAAAACACAATTGAGTGGCACACCAGTGACATGTGCATAGTGGGCTTCGAGTAGATCACAACCATTATTGGGTCGAAAGGTTTGAGTCGAGGTTGCGGCTCTAGTGGAAGTCGGAAGGTATATCGGTATTATGGTAAGGGTTATAGCTAGTCCTTTTATCTGAAAGTCGTACTATATAAAAAATAGAGTACAAGGGGATGGGTTTGAGTGGGACATGATATACCTAGATGAAGGTGGACTCGTCTAGATCTTGGATATGAAATTTGTTGGAAGGTAACAGCTGGTCTCGTGCTCCGAATATTAATGACACGGCTGGGGACACAAAATGATCTAAATGGAAAGTGGGAGTCCATGAGGCACCAATTACCATCCTAATGGAAATTATTCAAATTAATTTGTAATCCTTGTATATCCCAAATTTTAAAAGGCTTATTGTCTACCCTCCTTAGAAGTTAGGACATGGTCTTTAGGAAATAATGAGGTTAGAAGAATTTCAAACTCTGGATATTATACATCGACTCTTGTTAATAAAGAAATATGGTACGGCGTAATGGGATACGGTAAATAAGTCAACTCAAGGATCGTTCTGCAATAAATGGAAAACGAGTGTGTAAAATGACACATGGTCGATAGAATAGAATGACCTACTCGTCTATAGTATACGAGAGTTTTCGATGGGGTAACCAACTCCAAGGCAGAACATAAGAAAAGGTTTCCAACAATTGAGTCAAGAGATTCTATTTGTGTCAAAACCTGCAAACTATGGTCACAAGGTTTGTAGTGATCATGTATTGTTGTTGACAACTGGTAGGTCATAGTATGACAGGGTATTTAAGCTATGGTATTGGCTAAATAGTGGTTGTGGTGTTCCAACACTAGTTAGGTCTTAATAATAAAATTTACATAACTAGGACAATACTTGTTGGAAACCAATCTCGGAATGAGTGTCTACCATAGTCATGGTAAATAATGAGACTCACGACGTTTGGTTTCTTGAGAATAGATAGTCTTCCGGGTTATCATTTTGACTATGGGTAAAACCCTACTCATTCTCAAATTCAGATGGCTTGAAAATAGTAGTTTGAGGGTCGAGAGGAGAATGAGTAACTCAATCACATGACTGGCCGATGGTAGCTACACTTGTGTAGCCAACTATTATAGCCATGGTGCTACTTTGTACCTCTCTACCAATTTTAAGCTTTCGTCTTTCCAAATCAGTGGAAGACAAACAATAAAGAGTTCAAGGAGATGTTACTGAACACAATTTCGTGATTCAAAGGCGAAGATATAATTCAAGAGGAATTGTCAAAGCAGTCGCGGATGAGATTCTAGATACCTATATATGTCCATCCACGTGTAATTAAACGAAAAGCGAACCAAATGCATCATAGTTGATCAGACCATAATACACTGATTCTGATTAGACAATAGTTAGCAGGCGTCCCCACTAAACATATGCCTCGAATCAAGCTCGAAAACAGAGTGAGCTTGCAAAACTAAGCCGTAACAGCAGCGTTTGTTAAGATAGTCGAATACAATTATGCGAGATTTTTGAAAGAAGGCACAAGTAGTTTGAGTTTAGAGAGAATCAAAATTACCTGGTATTCTATTTATACAATCTTCCTAAAATCTTCTGTCCATAAGGTCTTGGTCAACTATGGATGGGTTATGAACTTCTATATTCCATATTTTCGGTAAATCCATTAGTGTTAGTTAATTACCTCGACAATAAGTTACAAGGACCACGGAATGCTAGATCGGAAGACGTGCTACCCAACTTACAAAGCTTCCACTAATATTGGCCTTGGAACTCATGGGACATACAGGGCACTTTCCTATCCTCTATAGCATTCGAAACTTGTAATCTCGTTTGAAATCATTTACCAAGAATTATATCTTGCCCATATACTCGGGATATGGTAAACCCTTGGTTTCGTAACTCAAATATTATACAAAGTCAAACACTTCTTAACTCTATCCAATATTGATTCAAGGGTAACTACGATCAAAGAGAACCAATAGCCATTGTTTTTGCAATATTCTATAACCTATATTCTCTTAAACTAATTTCAACTCTATGGGTCGTGTCTCGCCAGTGCGCTGCTGGCTGCAGTGAATCTATGGTCTCTATAATTCAAATAAATGGCGACAGTGCGCTGCTGTCCTGCCATTATGAGTTAATTAACATTCCTTTAACTATATCTGAAAATATTCATGAGCTTCTAGAGAATCGAACAAGTTGACCATGAACTAGAGTGTAAGCATTTGTCTTATCAATCACAACCCTTAAAATAAAGGATTGAACAGGAAAGAAATATCTGGGGACAAAAGAAATACAACTTTCTAATATCTATTCCATGTGTATTCAAACCACAGAGGAAAACTTTTGGATCGAAACTAACTTGAGGTTCGTATGGGTATAACAATAATCAGAATTTATACAAAATAATAATTCCTAGGGCAAATGGAAACTACCAGGCAATTCGACAAGATATGAGGATGATATCTTAAGAGGCAAAGAGAAGGATTTGCACAATTCGTCAGGGTTAGATCATTAATTCTATGAAGCCCTGTCCCACCAAGTGATAACCTATCTACATTGGATCATATCGTCATATAAATAGGTAATAGTGTACCTATGGGGATCTAACAACTATCAAAATTAATAACTCATCACCTAAATTCCATGGCCTAGACTACCCATCGGCAAATTTGTATAGGGGACTCATAGCCCTAGTCATTTACTTAAATTAAATTAATCTTATTTCGTGAATGAGTATTTCCTTGCCGCAGGCTCGCAATAGTACAACTAACTTGAGTACTATCACGAGTTCGCATGATTTACAAAGACTGACCTGCATGGGCCACCACAAAAACTTGTCACGACCCGTACCCATTTTTTTATACGGATACGAGACGTGTCCAAGCCAGCCTACGCCGCAGTGTCGGCGGTAGAACGCTGTCACGCCATGAAGATCAAATCATAAATAATGCTCATTCACATAATTAATTTAACTTACAATGATCTCAAGTTTTACATTTGTAGGAAATATAAACTTGTACAAATAATGAATGACTATAACTCAACTATCTAGCTAGCTCTAGGCTTTTGTCTGCAAGTATTCCCGTCACTCCCCAAGCTAAGTGAATCCACGGCTAACCTGAAAATGTTGGTTTCCAGTCAGGAATGGAACGAGCACAATTCACTTAATGCAATTTCAAATAAATAAAATGACTATAAAACAAGGTTAGACATCAATCATGAGTTTTGAAAATAAACAGTAAAGACAGAAAATCAATAGCAAATAAAAAGACACAAAATACTTTCCCAACTGTTGGAAGTACCTTTGATATGTGATCGGTATGGGATACTACACCGCACGGTCTACGAGGTCTACTTGCATGAAAAATAAACACGGGCTACACTAATTGCAGAAAATAAACACGGACTATACTACTTGCAAAAAATAACACGGTCTACGGTCGGATCACACATCCTTGGTACTTCTCATTCCCGACTCAACAATTTATAATA
>JANAVB010033132.1:0-36909 GCA_029216955.1 Iris pallida | reverse complement strand
TATATATATAATATATATAGTGGAGGTAGAGAGAGAGAGAGTGCTCAAAGAAGCACCAACATAGACTAAGAGATGAAACTGCGCTCAGTTAGGGGTTAAAAATATTAGTATATATAGTTAAGGGTAATTTGATAAATGACTAAATTTAAAACGGTTTTCGATTCGATTCGATTCGGTTCGGTTCGGTTACTCGGATCATGAACCGAAAATCGAACCGTTATTTCAAAATTTTAAACCGAAAATTGAATCGATAATTCAAAAACCGAACCATTTGTCATATTTCAGTTTCGATTTTCGATTTCAACCGTTATATGCTCACCTCTAAGGTTATGTGGTTTCAAATCTTCCAGGATTATGGTACGATGGTCTTTGTGAATAGTTTAAGTTAAATGGTCTATCAATGTCAGGAATCTGCCTAATCGAATGACCATTGTGGTTATCGAAAGAGATACAAATCCTGATAGGATGGCAGAATATCGATAGATCGAGTCGAAGACGTATTATTCTTTCCATTTAAAATGATGGAAGTTTAGATCGAGTCGAAGACGTATTATTCTTTCCATTTAAAATGATGGAAGTTTAAGATAGTGGACTCAGAAACAAAACAAAAGAACCGTCTAATACATATGTTGGACATTAAAAAAAAAAAAATAAATGTTGCATTTTGATTTTATATTCTTTTCCTTCCAAACCAAAAAAAAGCCCGAAAGAAACCAACAACGCAAGGAAAACAGAAAAAAAAAAAAAAAAAAAGGGAGTCCTCCTAAATCAATAGGCTCTTTCGTTGCATCTAGCCACCCAAATGATCTTGCAAACCCATACACTATCTTTCAATCTTAACGTTAATTTTTGGTTCGAAACAGATTTTTTTCCACCAATTATTTTTGACTACTTTAGTTACCATTTGAAATTGAAGATTTATTTCAAATTGGCAAAATGCAAAATGGTACTCTCATGAAAGTTGATATTGTCGTTTTAAACCAATTTTGTTGGTAAAACCGATAAATACATGAACCAAATTATATTCGTTCTTTTTTTTTCCTTTTGAACAAATGAGAACAAAAAATGTTTCATTTAAATCAGAACCAAACTAGTCGTAAATTTAATAGTAAATGTCATTTAAGCTAATAAGAATGAGGCCTACTAAGATATAGTCCATAATTCATGGACTAATGGACTGGCGGACACACTATATGATTGAGAGAAACAAAATTCAACTATGATAAACAGAACTAATTAGATGTTATTAATATATAATGACTTTTTATAAACACCTATTATGCCCAGGGCCATTTAAGGGGGTTGGGGGGGGGGGGGGGGGGGGGGGGGGGGGGGGGGAAGCAAAGGTTAACAAAAAGCTAGTAGAAAATTTAATGTTGAAATTTAATTTTTGTTGCCAAATATATCTAAAAAAACTAGCAAAGGTTAACAAAGCTACTAGAAAATTTAGACCATGTTTGAGATTGTTGTTGCTTTCAAAAAGTTAATAATAGAAATAGATTTTGGTAGTAGGTGGAAGATTGTAGGGGTAAGCGTTCTGTTTCAACCCAAACTAAATAGTCAAAAAAAATAAATTTAGCTTCTAACGAATCGAATTTAGTCATAACCGAAATCGACCCGAATCGATAATTGACACGCTTTATTCGTTTGTTCGGTTGAATTATTTTTATTGTTTAATAGTTAGGACCAAAGTTGAAATTGTGGTTAAATTGTATTAAAATTATAATTTTT
The DNA here is from genome assembly GCA_029216955.1 of Iris pallida. NCBI lineage: Eukaryota > Viridiplantae > Streptophyta > Magnoliopsida > Asparagales > Iridaceae > Iris > Iris pallida. Next base: position 35,178 of record JANAVB010033132.1, on the reverse strand, counting down.
ATACATAGTTTAGTTGCATTTTAAAGTTGGGCCCAAAATTATACTAGTTGTTAAATTATCGAAGTTGGAGTTTAAAACACGTACATAGGATTGTTGTTTTCAAAATATACACTTCTTAAACATAACATATGCATAAAATTGAGGGTATTTACATAATTGTGTAAGTCCTATTTGATTTCAGTTTTGGACTAATACCGAAATCGAATAAGAAATTTTACTATATTCAACTGAACCGAAATATTTCAAAACGAACCCTAATCTCTTGTTCGGTTCGGTTCTCGGTCCAAAACCAAAATGCTCACCCCTAAACTAATGTCAAAAGTTACCCTTCAAGCAGTATCCGAAACAGTGGAGAAGGTGAAGATGAAGATGTCATAGGTTTTGTATGTGAGTGCAGTGAGTTCATTGATGTATGTGATGGTGTGCACATGTCCCGAAGTGTCATATATGTGGTCAGTTTAGTAAGCCCATTGATATCAAATCCAAGAATACAGTAGAAATTCTATAAATTAATACTCGATTATTTAATAAACTCTCTAAGATAATATTTTGGCCGGTCCCGACTCGGGGATAGGGTGCTAAATTAATAATTCGCTAAAATTATAAGATAATACATTTTTGATAATTCTTCAGACCCCATATAAAATATAAATTAATAATTCCTTATATATAGCATTATTACATGAATGATTTATGAAGGTTTCTTGAATAATTCGCTAAAACAAAGTAATATAGAAAATATTTTTAATGTCCATAAAGTGATACACTGAACACAGAAGCATAATAAGGTGGGAGATTGAAGGTTTCTTTCAAAATTGGGCCCTTCATTGATATACACATGCATTGTATACAATAATTAAGTGGAAGCTTTGAAAGGTGTTTGTAAACTACTATATAGAAAATATTTTAATGTCCATAAAGTGATACACTGAACACAAGAAGCATAATAAGGTGGGAGATTGAAGGTTTCTTTCAAATTGGGCCCTTCATTTGATATACACACGCATTGTATACAATAATTAAGTGGAAGCTTGAAAGGTGTTTGTAAACTACGTAAGATTTTACTATAAATTAATAAAATATAATTAATTATAAATTAATAATTAAATTTATCGATTAATTAATAACTCTTTAATTAATAAATTTTGGTGGTCCCAAGTGTATTATTTTATAGAGTTTCTACTGTACTTCATTGGGAGGTAGTAAGGTGGATCCTTCCATATCTAAATGGCTTAAAGGATCTTGTTTATATTTTACCAATTAGAGCATGAACTTAGTCAGTTGTAGGGTAATGTGAATATTGATTACGTTGTTATTTTGGACAAAAGAAGATCTACAAGCTATATTTGTACCCTATGTATTTTCTAGTTAATTGGAAGTCGACACTTCAGAATATTATAGCGTTTTCCATTATAGAGTCCGAGAGAACATGGCGACAGCCAAGGTGTGTAAGGAGGTTGTGTGGTTAAGAGGCATGGCTCATTAGTTTTGATTTGAGAAGATGCAGATTCTAGTATTTTTTGACAGTCAGAAAACGGTTAAAATTTCTTTATTCGGATAAAAAACACATACAAAACATTTTTAGTGTAAAATATTTATAAAATTGAGGATATTTAATAATTGGATAAGTCATGTTCAAATTTCGGTTTTTGATCAAACTGAAAGTCAAAATCGAAATCGAAATTGAATAATTTTTTTAGAACTTTCAAAATCGAATCGATTATCGATTCTGGGTCCAAGACTGAATATAATGCTCACCCCCTCCTTCAACCAAGTTGAGGCAATATTGAGAATATTTTCATTGTTGTCTTGGTAGTTTCCTGTTGCGTCTTATTTTTGTGAAATCCAATCCATTTGTGGTTTCGGTCTAAATTGTGCAGTTTAGAAAGAAAAAAAATTCTTGAAACAAATTTCAAGTTAAATTTAGCAACCGAACTCGAGTGGCTCTTTGATTACCGAGGATAGGTACAAGATCCTGGCTATGGGCGGAAGATCAGTGGATCGAGTCACATGGGCGTATTATTTCTTCTATTTATAATAATTGTGGTAGTTAGGGACAGTGAACCCAGAAGACATGCAATGCAGCGGGACTTTGAGATTCGTGGATCGAGCCACATGGACGTATTATTTCTTAATTTATAATAATGGAAAGTCCCGTGTAGCAATAGATGAAAACTATTGGAAATCTAAGAGAATGTGAACTGAGCTTTTTCATCAGCCCAGACTATGGAGGCCTACCATACAAATTTAGGCCCAATAATAATACAAAGCGCCGACCAAAAATAGGCAAATAAACTAGTTGGTTTCTTGGTACGGAAGCTTGTCGATGGTTGACAAGCACATCTAGCTCAAGTGGCTAAGTTGGGATTTATCCCTTCATAGGTTGTGAGTTCAAGTATTGGAAGAAGCAATGAGCAAAGCCGGGTGGAGAGAGCCTACAGGGCCTACAGACCAAGTTATAAGCTTCGGCCGAGTTATGTCATCTTCGACTCTACATGGGGAAATCGTGTCGCTGACTTTAGTAGAGAATTCAAGTCGGAGACAAGGACACCTAAAAAAAAAAAAAAACCGCAACTTCGGCACGTCTATTGGAAACTTGACATGTATATTTGCTGTACTTGTTCCACGTTGAATATTGTATGCTAACAAGCTTTTTAATCAAGCATGGTATATCTTTAAGTTATGCAACATTCGTTCTCGTTAAAATACGTGTTTTAGAACACTTTTATGATCATTTATGTCTTTGAAATCAGAAAAAAATAATTCTACAGACTAAGAAATTATTCGGTGGTCCGAACTCATTATACGACAGTAGTGAGCCATAAACCTCTCTCATTGATATAATGACACATAATTTTGAATTTTTATTAATTTAAGGCTTAATGAAACTTAATACCCTCAACTATTCCACTTTTTGAACTTATACCCTAAACTTTCATATGCATCAAGTTGATACCATCAACTATTGAATATTTTCAACTTGATACCTAAAAATTTAAAAATGACAAAATTCCCCTCCTCCCCACCCAACTCACACCCCATGGCTGCCCACCCCCTCCCCCCCCCCCCCCCCCACCCCCCCCCCCCACCCCCCCCCCCCCCCCCCCCCCCCCCCCCCCGCTGCTCTCCATACACCCCCTCCGCCTCCTTCCAACTGCGCTAACCCTCCTCTCCTGCGCGACGGCGGCAGCGACAACACGCAGAGAGAGAGAGGGGGTGGTGAAGGTAGGGGCAGGCAGGCGGAGGGGGATGGGGTGGAGGCAGCTGCGGGGGAGAGGAAAGGGGGCGGCCGGAGGAGGGACGGACATAATTATAAATACCGATGCTAGTATAGAAAAATCCATCTAAAGAGACGATCAAAATACAAAAGGAGGAAAATAATTTTACGTAAAAGGGAAGAATCCTTGACTGACTTCAACAACTTGACTTCTGTCTTTGCAAACATCTTTAGAATCTTCCCTTCTAACATGCTTTGCAATCTTAACTGGCCAATTTGTTATAACTTGTGAATCTTCCGATGTATCAGCAACTACCAAGACCAAGCTATCTCCTGCAATAATAGAGAGCAAACAGCTGTGGTACCCGAGAAATAATGCAATATGCATAGTTGTTAATAACAAAGAAAGAACTTAGACCTAAGTTAAAATAAACACATACCCTGACTGAAATAAAGATCAGCCCCAACTCGCTTTACTGGCATAACTATGTGTTCTTGGTGAAGAAATATTTCCATCAATTTCAATTCTAGATTCGTCAATATTTCTAGTCAAATCTATTTCTGGTCTGAAGGACATTGGGGAGCCGAGTGAGGAGAGGGCCGGAGTGCAAACCGCCCAAGGGTGGCAGCTAGGGCGGATGGGGTAAGGGTAGGAGCAATTTTGTTCAATTTATTTTTAGGATATCAATTGATGCATATCAAAGTTAGGATATTAAGTTCAAAAAGAGGAATAGTTGAGGGTATCAAGTGCAATTAAGCCTTAATTTAATCTTACATGAAATTCACTATGTGACAGTGGTGTATTATCGTATTATTGGAGGGGACCATTCACGTGTTGAGTCCCGTCTACTGAATAATTTTTCCTACAGAGTGCCATAAAACTGATCAATCATGTTTTACGGATCACATATTGGAGTTCGTCCATAAATTGAAACAGTCGAAATGATAAAAATGATGAACGGTAATATAATAATTTAGAAAGATAGTGTTAGTGCCGAGCCACAATTTTCGATGGAAAATTCTGAAACTGAAACAATTGTACACACAACGTTTCAAATGCAGCACCTTAAAGAAGTGTGCAACAGAGATCCTGGAGGATTCTGAATTACGAGGATCTAAAAAGATTCTACGTAATACACAAAAAATCTAAAGAGACTTTGTGCAAGCAACTATCGCAGTAGAGCTTCTAAAAAGAAGTTACTGTAAAAGACAACAGCAGCGATGACAGGTGAGAATGAGATGCTGGGGTGAATGAACCACCGTTGCTCAAGCTTTATTCGCCCCACACGAGCACGAACAGCTTCCAGGAACCAGCAAGTTCACGAAGAACTTCTAGAACGTAAGTCAATATTTGAGACTTGAACGGGCTTCCTGACTTAACAGACTCCCTCAACTCTCTTCTGGTGCGTCTTTCAAAGGAGGCCAAGGGCTCTATTTATAGAGTGGAGTTGAGACTTCACCTCTTCTCCTATCCGATGTGGGACTAAAATACTAATACTCAAAAATAGAGTTTGATATTTTAGATCATCCCACAATCAGCTAGAAGTGTGCCAGTCCACGCCTACCCCCCGAACACTCCCGTGCATGCACGAGACATCCTGGAGTCCGTGCCGAGTCCGAGTCCGCACAACAAAAATCAACTTGCATCCTTGTTGGATTTAATCCTTTTTCTTCTAGGAAAATACTCCACATGGCACAAACTTGTGCCCCACTACACCTCATGTGCACCTCAACACAAGCAATGCATATATTGAGATACTCATTTGGTGTAGCCGATGTGGGACTATCTTTTCTAGTCCAAAGGCAAAAAACACCAACAATTCCCCACATATCTCAATATATGGGTTGAGCGTTCCCCACAGTGACTGCCCATCATGCATTAGGAGAGATGTCGCTGCGACTTGAATTTCCGCATAGGTTAAATAACAGCATGATACAAGAATGGACTAAGCCTGAATTCTGCACCATAACTGTAATTCTTCCTATCACATAATGATATCAACTGACTTCTGGCTGCACATTGAAGGCCTTGTGCCGCCTGGTTTCAGTGTATAATTTTGGGCGTCTACAAGTTTACCCTCAAGAGACGGCCTGATATCTCTGTCCATACACTATAGGTGAGTTATTTATTAAAGAGATATGGCATAAGCCTTGCGCTTCCTTGCGGTGCTACGCCGCTATGACATGGCCTGAAGCCGAGGCATTATCCCTACTGGAACCTCATCGTAGGTATACTACTATAGCATGAGGTCTCAGCCTCTTTGTAGTGCCAATCTACTCAGCATGAAGCTAAGGCTCCTTGCCCGGTGTTACGCCGCAACGACATGGCTTGCAATTCGAGGCTTTACCCCTACCTGGGTACCCTCATCGTGGTGTCGTGCCACTGTAACATGGGACCATCCTCCCCTTTGTAGTGCTGTCTAAACTTCTTAATTACGTCATACAGCATTAGGCTACCTGCCTATTTGCGGTGCTACGCCGCTATGACTTGGCTTGCAAAGGAGACATTACCCCTACCTAGGAACCTCATGGTGGACCCCACTAGCATGGAGTTTCACTCCTTGTAGTGCTGCTCGACCGTGCTTCCTGTAAAGCACACTAGGCATCTCTGCCTGAGAACTCATAAGGCGTTTAAGCCAACCTTCCACAGGATCTGTTTTTCCGCAGAAAATACATTAGACAACAGGGTTATGGTCCGTATCCCTTCCATGTTCCAGAGAACAGGTACCCACTGTTACCTGATAGTTTCCCAGTCAGTGATCCTCCTTTGAACCAAAAGTTAGATGCCTAGTAGATTTTTCTTTGAACTAATAGCATAAAACTTTATGGTAGGATTACAAAGACACACTATCAGAATGCCTTCAAGCCCATTTTACAAGCTGTTCATCGACCAACGGCGCTTGAGGCCCTTTGTGAACGGATCTGCCAGGTTCTCCTGACTCCGAACATCAACCCATGCAATTACATCTTTTGATAAGATCATGTACTGCTCTGTGCTTCAACCGCACCGTCTCTCTTCCCGTTGAAGAGTTCATTGATGCCACTGCTGCTGCGCTGGTTGTCACAGTATATCGGTATTGCCGGTATCTGAGCCCCAACCACCGGAAGATCATACATGAGTCCCGAAGCCACTTGCGTTATCTGCAGCAGCATCCAATGCAAAGAATTCAGATTCCATGGAGGAGCGAGATAACATAGTCTCTTCTTCGACTTCCACGATATAGCAGCTCCGCCCATGGCGAATACGAATCCACCTATGGAACTCGCTCTCCATATCTGAACACCAGCTAGCATCACTGGAGCCTTCCACTACTGACGGATCTCCGCTGTAGAAAAGTGCATATGTCTGAGTTTTCTTGAGATATCTCATAACACGCTTCACAGCTTTCCAGTGCTCAACGCCTGGATTGCTAGTGACCGACTCAGCATTCCCACTGCAAAAGCTATGTCAGGCCTTGTGGCAGTAGTAGCGTACATCAAGCTTTCGATGACGCTAGCGTACTCCAACTGCCTGACGCTTTCCCTCGAATTTGGCTCCAGCTTCGATCACTCCGGTACGGTGTATCAATAAAGGAAGATCTTGATACCCGTAGCGATGTGAATCTTCTCATATAATGAGATTGTGACAGCGCTATTTCAGTGCCTGTCCGGATGATCTGAGCCCAAGATTACGTCGGCATCTCCCAAGTCCTTCATACTGAACTTGGTCGAGAGGAATTTCTTTGTCTCTGTGACGCAGCTTAAATCCGTACCTAGGATTAGCATGTCGTCCACGTAAAGACATACGATTACTCCTCTTCCGTCAGCAAACTTCGTATAGACACACTTGTCTGTTTCAATGACCCTGTAGCCATTTGACCTTGTCACCTTGTCAAACTTCTCATGCCACATTTTGGGAGCTTGTTTCAAACCATACAGAGACTTCATCAACTTGCAGACTTTGTCTTCCAGACCTCTGACGACAAAACCATCTGGTTGTTGCATGTAGATCTCTTCGGTCAGCTCGTCATTAAGGAATGCCGTTTTCACATCCATCTGATGTATCACCAGCTTGTGTATTGCTGCTAGAGCAATTAACAATCTGATGGTTGTCATCCGAGCTACTGGAGCATAAGTGTCAAAGTAGTCGATCCCCTGCTTCTGAGAAAACCCCTTGGCCACTAGCCTGGCCTTGAACTTGTCAATGGTTCCATCTGCTTTCATCTTCTTCTTGAAGATCCATTTGCATCCGATGGGTCTTGCTCCTTCTGGCAGGTCAAACCAATACCCATATGTTGTTGGAGGTGATTGAGTCAATCTTGTTGTCTATCGCCTCCTTCCAGAATACAGCATCTCTGGTCTTCATCGCCTCATCATAGGTAAGCGGATCTGCTTCCACATGATAGGTGACGAAGTCATCTCCGAAGTCTTTCGGCCTCCTCGTTCGCTTAGTTGACGGCTCAGCGAGTTCTGGTTCAGCTGGTGTCTCCTTGACGACAGCTTCATCTTGGACTACTGGTTCATTAAAGACTTCTGTCTGCTTTGTACCCTCATCATTCTCCGGAAGATCCGCGAGAACAATATTCTTGTGTTTTGCAAACTTGTCTTCAAAGTATTCAGCATCACGAGATTCGATGATATAGTTTGACTCAATATCAAGGAATCTCCGAGCATCACTCTTCTCGGCATATCCCAAGAAGATCGCCTTCGTAGTCCTTGTCCCCAGCTTCTGAATCTTCAGATCCAGGAGCTTCACATAAGCCAGACACCCCCACACTAGAATGACATTCAAGTTAGGTCTGACTTTGAACCAGAGTTCATGAGAAGTTATGTCGGAAGTTGCATATGGCACTCTGTTCAGAATGAACGTTGCCGTTAGTGCAGCTTCTCCCCAGTAACACTTTGGAAGACCCGCAGTCAACAGCATGGAGTTCATCATCTCTGTCAACGTTCTGTTCTTCCTTTCTGCTACTCCGTTGGATTGAGGAGAGTACGGAGCCGTTGTCTCATTGATGATTCCATGTTCTTTGCAGAATGATAAGAATTCATGAGACCGATACTCCCCGCCTCGATCACTCCTTAACCTCTTGAGTTGTTGTCCAGTTTGCCGCTCAGTCTCGGCCCTGAACTCCTTGAACTTCTCGAATGCTTCGTCTTTAGACTTGAGCAAGTAGACGAAAGCATACTTTGAAAAGTCATCTATGAAAGTAATGAAATACTTCATCCCGGCCTTTGTAGAGAATTGTTTTGAAGTCACAGATATCTGAGTGAACCAACTCCAGAAGATTTGTGCTTCGATGGACCCTGTGAAAGGGTTTCCTTGTGATCTTCGTCTGAGCACATACTTCGCATTTCTCTACCTTACCCCTACACTTGGAGATAAGTCCTAGACTAGACATTCTGTTAATCCTTTTACAATGAACATGTCCTAGCCTATTATGCCACAACTCAAAGAATAATCAGAAAAAGTGATTGCATTTATATTATCATGCTGGGTTACAGCAAGCTGAATCTTGTACATTCCTTCAGTTTGGAAAGCTTTTCCGAAGAATGTACCCTTCTTGGACATCACCAACTGGCCAGCATTGATGTCCATCCTCAAGCCTGCGTTGCAGAGCAGACTTCCAGAGATCAGGTTCTTAGCAATTACTGGAACATGCTTCACACCTTGAAGCGTCAGAGTGTTCCCCGATGTGAGTTTCAGCTCCACCGTCCCGATCCCCAATACTTCAGATTGTGCCTGGTTTGCCATTATGACCTTCTCTGAAGTTGGCTCATAAGAGACGAACCAGTCTTTGTCTGAACAGACATGGCAGGTCGCACCAGTGTCTATCCACCAGTCCAAGTCAGCCCCCACAGTTGCAACCTGTGCTATCATGACAACTAGATTAGTAATCATAGAAACCTTACTAGGCTCACCTTGTTCTTTGGGCTTGGACTTGCATTCGGATTTGTAGTGGCCCTTCTTGCCACAATTGAAGCAAGTCACATGGGACTTGGACTTCTGCTGCTTGAAAGCAGGACCCTTCACTTTCAGATTCGTGAAGTCCTTCTTTTTGCGATGAGAAGCAGCCTGCTTCCCCTGGTACTCTCTGGTTTGGACCAGATTTGCCTTCGCCAGTTGTTTGGACAGAGTATCAATCTTCTGTTGAGAACGCATCTCGTCCTCAACATGGATCTCTTGCAAGAAATCTTCCAAGCTAATTTCCATCTTCTTTCGATGCATCCTTGCATAGAAGTTGCTCCATTCTGTAGGAAGTTTCGCGACGATCCCTCCAACGATAAACTTGTCGACGAGGGGCATGTTCTCGTCTTCTAGTTTCTTACGCAACTTCAGAAACTCCTTCACTTGGGGCAGCATCGCCTTCTCGTCTTCGAAGGTCCACTTGTGGTATTTTTCTACCATGAAGATCTTGGACCGGTTCTCGTCATCTTCATAGAGCTTTCCCAAGGAGTCCCATATCTCTTTGGCAGATGTCTTCTTGGAGTAGGACTCTGCCAGAGAGTCTTCCATGGAATTGAGTATCAGTAGTTTGCATATACTGTTTTCTCTCTTCCACTTCGCTTGCTTGGTCGTAGCAGCGGCCACAGCCGCAGCAGATCCAGTGGTTGGAACGATCGGTTCTTCTTCTGACAGCACGTGATCAACATTCACGAGTTGAAGATTTAAAGTGACCTTTCGTCTCCATATCTGGAAGTGTTCGCCATCGAATTTCTCCAACTTGTTAAAGCCGGTATCGATGAGCGAAGCACGAGAATTATCCTTCTTCTCAATAAAGCTTTGAGATTGTTAGTGCCGAGGCACAATTTTCGATGGAAAATTCTGAAACTGAAACAATTGTACACACAACGTTTCAATGCAGCACCTTAAAGAAGGTGTGCAACAGAGATCCTGGAGGATTCTGAATTACGAGGATCTAAAAAGATTCTACGTAATACACAAAAAATCTAAAGAGACTTTGTGCAAACAACTATCGGCAGTAGAGCTTCTAAAAGAAGTTACTGTAAAAGGCAACAGCAGCGATGACAGGTGAGAATGAGATGCTGGGGTGAATGAACCACCGTTGCTCAAAGCTTTATTCGCCCCACACGAGCACGAACAGCTTCCAGGAACCAGCAAGTTCACGAAGTACTTCTGGAACGCTCGTAAGTCAATATTTGAGACTTGAACGGGCTTCCTGGACTTAACAGACTCCCTCAACTCTCTTCTTGGTGCGTCTTTCAAAGGAGGCCAAGGGGCTCTATTTATAGAGTGGAGTTGAGACTTCACCCCTTCTCCTATCCGATGTGGGACTAAAATACCAATACTCAAAAATAGAGTTTGATATTTTAGATCATCCCACAATCAGCATAGAAGTGTGCCAGTCCACGCCTACCCCCCGAACACTCCCGTGCATGCACGAGACATCCTGGAGTCCGTGTCCGAGTCTGAGTCCGCACAACAAAAATCAACTTGCATCCTTGTTGGATTTAATCCTTTTTCCTTCTAGGAAAATACTCCCACATGGCACAAACTTGTGCCCCACTATACCTCATGTGCACACCTCAACACAAGCAATACATTATATTGAGATACTCATCATTTGGTGTAGCCGATGTGGGACTATCTTTTCTAGTCCAAAGGCAAAAAAACACCAACAGATAGAGATGGCAGTGAATTGTACATCTCATGAAGTTTTGGTACTATTATGTGACATTCATTTAATTATGGACACATGTAACATCTTAAAGACATCCCTTAGCATTAAAACTGGGCCATGTTTGCATTCAAATTGGAACTATAATCAACCAATATTTGTGTTCTAACATTAAGTTGGTCCAATCACAATTTTTTTTTTTCTTCCTCATAATTTATGGAACAAGGAGGTGAAATTAAACTGCAGCAATATACTTTTACGAAACCTAACCATAATGTACTGCTTGGGTTGCTTTGAACAAAGTGACACTTTCTCATATGTTGCAGAGAAAAACATTCTTAAATGTTCACTACAATTATCACATCTTTCTTTCTTAAATCCAAAAGTTCATTATTCTTTAATATGCTTCCAAATATGCCATTTTGCTTTCTTATTCTCCGAACTAACAAGTTGGGGTCATGCCCTTCTAAACTTTGACTTCATTTACATTTTTACCTACCCCAAAATTTTCACAAGTTAATTGACAAACGTAGTGAGAAAATTAGCAAAAGTGTTCAATAAGAAATTTAGAAAACTTATGTTTCAAACTCTTGAAGTAATTCATAAGTCTATATAAAATTTCTGCAAGAATTATTTTACTCTTTATGTTCCCATCACATGCATGATTAACCACGTGTATTTGGATGACATTTTAGAGCATGATATTTATGTATATGATATATTACTCCATGAACTTTTGATATATTTGTTTCACTATTTTTTTTATATTAATTTTTGATGGAATCTACTTGATCCCAGTCCTATTTCTCTAAATAAATAATATTTCCATCATTGTTGAATTCTGTTTGCAGTGAAAGATTGACATGTCTTGTTTATTGACCTACCTCCTATTCAAAATTGATTCTTGAATATGTTTTAGATCGGATAAACTGTAAAAAAACATCCTTCCTTAAATATAAGATTTTAGAAGAAAGAAATTTTAGTTTAAAAAAACTCAAATTTTACATTTGATACAGTTTACACCTAATTTGGTTTATGTCGTTAACGAGCGATTAAATTTGATATGGAATGAGAATTATACCCTCTAAATGTAAGGATAAAGTACAAAATAAATTCCTCCCTCCATTCTCTCTCCCCCCCTCTCTCTCTCTCCGGCAGCCCCTTCTCCTTCTGGCCTCGTTTGGTTCGCGGAATGGAAGGGAAAGGAAACCAATTCCTTGTCATTTCCTTTCCTTTGGGAAACTTTAATTCCTATTGATTTTCCTTTCCAATGTTTGGCAATGCCAAAGAATTTGGAAAGGAAAGTGAATACTTCAATGTGGGAAAGTGATTCCTTCCTTGGATGGATGGAATCACTTTCCCCCCTAATTTTCTTCCATTGGGAATCACTTTCCTTTCCTTCTCAATTCCTTGGACACCCAAACATAGGAAAGTAATCACTTTCTTTTCTCAACCGGGAGATTCCGCGAACCAAACGAGGCCTCTGCGGCGACGATGTTGCAGGAGCGGCGGCGACAACACGGGTGGGGCACGAGGGGGAGGGGGGGGGGGGGGGGGGGGGGGGGTGTTTCAGCAGGGGAGAGGGGGAGCGCGGGAGTAGGAGAGGACATATCGAGGGAAATATTTTAGATATTTTATTAATTTAAAAAGTTTGCCTCTAACGTTGACTTCCAAGTGAAGGAAAGGGACTATTTTTATCAAATTATTATTGCGGAGGTGGGAGGATTTTGATTGCTGTAAACGTCTACTATGTCTTATTTTGCGAAAATATACATCTAAGGAGTAATTTTTTTTGCACTTTATCTGTTTTAGGTTCTTTAAGACCATCTCTAACGAAGTCCTCAAACTACCTAATTTTTCCTCTCCAACTCATCCTCAAACCGAGGGAAAAATTGAGACGTAGAGAACTAGTCCTCAAATTTTAGAAGAGAGGAAAAAAAATCTCCAACCCTGTTTATAATTATTTTGCTCTTCAAATTATAACTAATTCATAACATATCATTAACTTAATTAAATTATTATATCTTTTAATTATAAGTATACTTAATATAATAATTACATCATTAATAAGATATTGTTGAAATATTCCAATAGGGTTGAATATTGAATATATTAGTTATTAGTATATTTTGTTTATTAGATTTATTTGATCATCAAATAACATTTTATTTGTTTTTGTAAACTACTCACGTCCTCAAATAATATTTGGTACAAACGAAACAACTTCGAAGAAATTTGCAATAACGAAAATTGTCGCCAACTGAGATGGCAGAAAAACAAAAGCGGGCCAACAAAAGAAAAAATCATCCGAGTTGGCGGAATTTTAGCAAACGCCAACAGCGTTGGCTGAATTTGGGCGGGGCTCCAGTTCGCGGTTCTCCATGCGCGTGGTTTAAGTGGTTCACGGGTTGGGGATGGTGGTTCACGGGTTGGAGATGGCAGAAGATGACAGAGAGGTGGAGTTGGGAAGGGCAGAGAGATATAACCGTTGAAAAAGTAATAAAAACTCCAATAAACTTTTTATGTGTAGGAAGTGAGAAGAGAATGAAAAAACTTAGAACAACAGAGAGAAAGTGGTGTCTACAAGAATAAGATTGAATTTTTTTCTAGAGTATGTCATGCAAGTAGCCGTTTAAAAAAGTAAGTATACGTTGTATATATAACCGTTGTAAATCAAATCAAACCTTATAAAATTATAACCATCAAACCAATAGCTAGCCGTTGAAAAACTATAAACATTACAAACCAAATTAAACAAAAATCTAACAAACCAACCAAAACCAAACAAAAATTAAAACAAACCAACCCATGAAAAAATTGACCAGATCCGCCCAAATCCATTTTTTTTTTTTGCTCGCTTTTGGTTTTTCGCCATCTCAGTTGGCGGCAAGTTTCGTTATTGCAAATTTCTTCGAAGTTGTTTCACTAGTACTAATTTATACAAAATGTATTTCGTTACAGTAAATTTTTTGAATTAAAATACATAGTTGCTAACACCGTTAACAGATTCGGAGATATCATAGGGGTAGTGTCTCCCAAGTTGTTGATTAATTGGATTATTGACCAAGGATATATAGATGGTTAAGATTCAAGACATCTCAACATTAGCTTTGAAAACATATTATCTTTTTATATAAAAAGATAAAAATACAAAAACAAAATAAGAAGAAAATAAAAATGGTTGGGGGAGTAGATTCTTTTATGCAAAAACTAATTTGTTGCGAAAATGTGCTACGAAATTGTTAGACGGTTTGGTGAGTTGGACAGTTTCAACTACTTTTCACGAACTTGGGATATATGCTCCGCATAATTTCAAAATTTTAATTCTCCATAGATTTTTTTTTATAAATAATATTCAATAATATAGTATATATGAATATATTAAAATAATTGTAAGAAATAAATAATGGGATAATTTAGCAAATGCGCTAATTCTAAATGTTGAAACTAATATATATCCCTAGTAATTTTTTATCTAACAAATACCCCAAATCCTATGTAAAACAGAAGAAAGAAAATTTTAAAAGTGGGGGTATATCTTAAATTTTTTTTTATTCCATACTAAAAATGGGGACATTTACTAGATAAAAAAATAGTGGGTGTATATACTAGTTTTAACATTTGGAACGGGGTTATTTGCTAAATTATCCCATAAATAATCAGTGGCGTACATGAAAAAAAATCAAGAGGAGCAAAAATATACTAAAAATTGTCAAAGCAAAAATACATTTATTTAAATATTATATTAAAAAAATAAAAAATAATGTAGCTAAGAAAGTTTTGAACCAATGACTTTTGAGTAAAATTTATTTTACTTAACCAAATGAGCTAAGTAATTATTTAAAAGACAGGGAAACAAAGTTGAATATATAACAAACATAGCATATATAGACCTACATAGAAAAATTAAAAATTCAGGGGCAGCAGCCCCCCTCTCTCGTTAGGGTGGATCTCATGTATATAATGGTTGTTTATTGTTTGAGAATTAGATAGATTAGAGTTGTAAAATTTTGAAAATGGAATAATATAAAATATTTCTTTTTTTAGTCATCAAATTGAGGATGAGTTGAAAATGCCCTAAGATGAATGTAAATTTATAGGTTGCTTTAAATACCACTACTCAAAGGACTTGTAAATTGCATACCAACTAATATCAACCAGAGAGGGCTCATAGATCATCATATGCAAGCCTTCTCATATCCTAATGGAATTAAATATTGATTATAGAATCTTAGGAATTAAATATTGATTATAGAATCTTACAAAGATTTTACGACGGATCAACTATCTATTTGACAACAAAGCTATTTTTTTATGTCAGAATCTTTAAGGTTCTGCTTGTCAATTGTAGAGGTAGGGATTATGATATATTTTTAGATTATCGGTTCAATTTTGGATAGTTTTAAACCAGTCAAATTCATGCCTGGTAGTCACTAACGAACGGTTCTGAAATTTTTTTACACGAATAAAATTAAATAGGAGAGTATATTAGTAATTATAATTATATATATTTTTGTGAGGTTATAAATGGAATAAGATAATAAAATTCCTCAAAATTCGTCAAGTTGGGGTGTTTATAAGGTCACCCAAAATTAGATTATACCAATTTTGAAAGATTTTTGAGCATATCAAAACCAGTGTCTTAAAAAATTAGCAAACAGAAATTTTTATAAACGGACGGTTGAAAAACACTCGAACCGGTAAAAATACATTTACCAAGCATACCCTAATAATGTAGCTATGACAATGAAAAATTAAAATGCAGGTCATGCGAAATATTGGAATAAGTTTGAATAGGATACGCTGATATTAAGCCCATCAAACTAATAAAAATCCTATAGGTGGCAAATTTAAATGAGAAGTGATTCCATTGAGCAAGGCCGGGTTAGGGAATTGAATTGTCATATCCAGAATTAGTTTTAATTGTCCCTTAGTTCTTACTGTACGTCGATTATGAAGGGTCATGGGCGATGATGAGTTAGCATGTGCGATGCGGGACATCCACAACGTCGGAGGCCTGACGATATAGGACTACGAACTGAGCCTGCGTGGAGCAGAATGAGGCGTCCGTGTAGCAAACTCAGTGCACGGTCGTCGTGCGACGGATCGGAGAATCGGCACCATTCGCCCACGGGTATAAGCGACATGCCGACCACGCGGCCCGTCGTGCGGCACTGCTGAGGGCGACGAGAATACGTCCGCCATAAACGATTGCAGGCTCGATCGTAAGGGCGTCGGCGATCGTCGCCAATATGCGCGTCGTGCGCATAGAACGGACGGCTGGGCGGAATCGGTAGTCGCAGTCGGCAGGGAATTAGTGGCCGTCGTACGGGCTGTCACCCTTAGTCGTCGAGGACGTCTCTTCGGCGTCGTGGGCAAAGCGAGGTGTTGAGTAACTGCCGTCGAAAGACGGTGTGCTGCCGAGCGGAGCTCTGGAGCACGCGGAGTGCGCGGGGTGCGTGTGCACGGCAATGATGACAAGGCCAACGGACTACGTCCGCACTCCAAAAGTCGTTCCGTACGACAGGCCAAGAATCGTGTGCGTGTGACACACGATTATACTGAGCCCGCACGCGTTGAGAAAAATTTAAAAAAGTAATAAAAAAAAGGAGGAAAAAAAAAGAAAAAAAAAGAAAAAAAAGAAAAAAATTCTGAAGGGTCACCCTTAACTCTAATCTCTATGGGATCACGTTTAGTTCCTTACTTTTTTGAGTTTCGGAGTTCAATCAATGTGTACGCAAGTGGAAGACTAGAAGTGGTTTGTGGGGTTACGAGGGCATTTGCAGGCAGGAGGGGTACCCCCAATTAAGGCCCTGTGGAAGGAAGGGAGGGGTCCGGGTCACTCACATGGGTATGTAGGGGTGGGGGAATTGGGACAGGGCACCAAACCCCAAAATTGGTTGGGCATATAACTACTGCTGCGTTTGGTTTTTGGGAGAAGAGAAGAGAAGAGAAGAGGATGATTGGCCTTAATTTACTTGCATGCATGCATGGACTCTGCTGCCTCTGTCTCTCAAAGAGGACATTTTCTCGAGAGGACCAAAACTGCCAATATATGCCTATCCAACTGAAGTCGATTGCTAGTTTTTTTAAAAAAAATTAAAAATACTGCAGCGATAGAAATTATAGAAAATTAGTTCAAACGAAATATGTTTCATAAAATTTGGATAAGAGAAAGTTTCCATCAGACTGTTTGGCAAAATTTAGACATGTCCAATTTTTATCAGACGGTTTGGCTAAAATTGAACATAGTTGGATTTTGTTGGTTTGCTTTTAGTTTTATTTGCTTTTGGATTGTTTTTTGGATTTTATTTGGTTTTTGTTTTTGTTTTTTTTATTATAATCTTTTGTTGGTTTATTTTTTGTTACTTTGGTTGGTTTTATTTAGAAAAGTTGTTGGTTTGATATTGTGACAAACAATATATGTCTTGAATTTATAGAGATGTGTAGATGAACATTGGAATTGAACATTAGAGGGAATCAGTCAAAATGAACGTTAGAGTAAATAGTTAGAAACTAGCCGTTAGCCTCAACTAAAAAAACTACCATAAATCATCAAATCAACTCATCTTCACCCCCAACAGATAAACCTATAACAAAAATCCAAACAAACAACCCCTAGTAAACCAAAAGAAAGCCAAACTAACGAGACCTACCACAATGTCCAATTTTCGCCAGTGACACTGACGAAAATCGTATATATTTATTTTCCTGCAAATTATTCCCAAACTTTTTTGTTCATGCTAATATAATATCGCTATAGCAAATTTTATGTTACATAATTCTAACAAACAAACAAAATCAAACATGTTCCCTCCAATTATGATATTCGTAATCTTACCTCTACCAAATTTAACGTTACTTTGGAATAAATATGATATACGTAATCAAACAAAATTGTATATCTTCACCCTCTACCAAATTTAATTAATTATCTAGAATTTAGTAGAGGGTGAAGATATACGTAATCTTACCTCCAATTATCCAGAATTTGGTAGAGGGTGAAGGTATACGTAATCTTACCTCCAATATATGGAAAGACTTCTTCCGTAGTTCGAATATGCATCATCCACGACACAAGCAACAAACTTTAACGTTACTTGACGCGATACTATCTCAAAACATGAATGAGATTAGAAAAATAGAGGAATAGCTACGAATTAATCGCTCAAAGTAAACCATCAACTGGGAGCTTCTTTCAACGTGGACTGCTGTATATGGCTCATCCTCAATTATGGAGTGCTAAGGACGTTGTCCAATGATCAGAGAAGTCCGAGAAAGAGTCGAAGCATCGCTACGAGTATGTCTACAATCAAAGAGTATCAAACAGAATACTAACAATATATTAGTAAGTGCACCAAAGTTTTCACAAATTTTGGGGCTCTAAAACTTTCCCCCTTCCCCTTTCCCTTCCCCTTCCCCTTCCCCTTCCATTATAGTGATAGTATATTGGTTGAATCAAAACTAGTTCATTTGTTGTGGTTTAGATTAAAAGAAATACTATTTCAACGGTCATGATTATTTCTAACTTGGAGGTGGACCGACGACCCATTTTAAGGGTTTCTCTATATCCTAGGAAGGAGAGTTTGCAAAAAAGGTTCATGGCTTTATATATATATATATATATATATATATATATATATATATAGAGAGAGAGAGAGAGGAGAGAGAGAGAGAGAGAGAGGAGAGAGAGAGAGAGAGAGAGAGAGAGAGTGTGTGTGTGTGTGTGTGTGTGTGTGAGTGTAACAAAGTGCTCACTACGATATTGTGTGTGTTCTCTTGTTAATTCTATAAAATTATTTATTTTTCTTGTCCTATGAAACATATCAAACTTGACCAAACAACATTAAGTATTTTGTGATCACATATTTGATCTTGGTTGCTATGTCTATTTATTATGATTTGTTATTTACTCTTAGTTGGCCATTATTTACGAAAACTCTAATTTGACTGCAAGGAGAAAAGGGTGACCGTAGCTGTGACTGCAGCCGACTTGCCCTCTCCTCTCCCACCTGGGGGGGGGGGGGGGGGGGGGGGGGACACGTGAGACACGCCGCACACCAATTCCACGGACCAAATAGTATCTTCCTATTATTTAAGTTGCTGAAAGTGTGCACAACATGGAGCCCAAGCAAACATGGCTGGCCCATGACAAGTGTAACAATATTTTGGATTTGAAAAATAAAATTGTACTCTAGGACAATCCTCCAGACCTAACGTCATCCGCAAAATATTGAAATCCCGGACGATCCTTCAGGACCAGTCTATATAAAATATCAAAGAACAACCAAATTAGCTGTGACCAGAAACAACTCAAAGAACAGATGGCATGTGGCAAATATCAGCAAAGTACTGGTCGAAGCAATGCCACTTTGGCTGAACTCTATGGAAGTGTGGAGTGACGGAAATACCACTACACTATACGTATATATGGGGAGGAGACATTAGAGAGTAAAATTGTCAGTGTTTTCTCAGAGGGCCTTCTGTGGCAACACAGAATCTTGCCCACTGTTCACTGCTGTTTATTTGCACTTGAACTCCAACTGAATCCTTGCCACCCCCTTCTGCTCTGATGTCATCATCATGTTACTCTGATCACACAAATTATTACACTTTTCCTACTGTTATTACTTTTATCACTTATTTTACCATTCCCTAATTTCTCCTAGTATCACATGTACCATGTGAATATGTGGTACTACTGCATGAATTTGTAATCATTCATTGGTTGTTGACCTAAGGTCAATGATCTATATTGATGTCCAACTTCGTAGTCAAAATCAATATTTTAAAAACCATGGATCAGGACAGTCAATTGGGTCAAATTTATGTTGAATATATTAGATAGTACACAACTATACATTTACTACATATAAGTTCTGAACAAAATTTTCACTTCTTAGTTTGTACTGTTTTTTAAAATGACTAAATTTTAACTTCATATTCTCAACTATCCATGTTTTTACAACTTAATATCTTAAACTTTCAAAATGGTCCACTTGATACCATTAACTATTTAATATTTTCAACTTCATACCCAAAAAATAAAATATTTCGAAATTATTCATGCCCTCTCCATTCTCTCTCCCCTCTCCCCTTCTCTGACGATCCCGTACTCTCTCTCTTTCGCGGGGAGCGACATCGACTACTGCAGGGCCGACACGCGTGGGTGGCAGCGCGCACGGGAGGCGACACACGGGTGGGGGCGGGGGGCGGCGCACAGGCGGGGGTGGCGCACGGGCAGCGTGCGGGCAGGCGGGCGGGGGGGAAGCTGGAGAGGAGGGTGAATGGTTGGAGGAGGGAGGGTTGGGGGGGGGGGGGGGGGTTGGGGCTAGGGAAGAGGGAGGAGGGTATTTTAGAATTTTTTTTAGGGTATCAGGTTGATTATTTTGAAAGTTTAAAATATCAAGTTGTCAAACATAGATAGTTGGGGTTATCAAGTTAAAATTTAGGATTTTAAAAATTAGTAGTTTTAATTAGCTTTTAAGTTTTATCAAAAAATTTATTGAAAAAGTCAGGATCAAACTAGTTCAAAATATAGCTGGATCAACAGTTCGATGGTTTGAACGGCCAGGCCGACCAGATTATAAAACAAATAAGCTGCTTTTTGAATAAAATAGGGGATCAATACTAGACTAGTCCAAAAAAGTTACTGTTTCACGGGTTGACCGATTCAACGTGTCTGATTTTTAGAATAATGGTAAAAATAGCTATAGCTAACCATGAGAAGATGATACTATAAAACTTAAAGTGGCTAGTTGGAGAAATACAATTTAAACTCATGCAATCAAGAAATATTTTTATTTGACGAGTAAAGATTATGCAATTTTAAAACAGGAATTGCATTTATCTTATGACACGTTGGCTGCAACTTTTTTTTTTTGAGGTGTTGGCTGCAACTTCATTTGATCATAAAACAACTCCGTTACTACACTTTCCCAACTCTTCTAGTCACAATTATTTTAACCCCCTAATTTCTCTCATATCATAGTTAGCATGTACGGCTACAATTGTAACATTGACCTGCTAGAACAAACCAGAAATGTGAACTTGACTGGAATGGTCTGGAGTAGATTGAGATGTAGACTAACTTTTTTTTTTTTTAAAAACATGTTATTATTTTATTTTTTTGGGTGAACCGTAGTCCATTCCAATTCTTGAGTAGTTCCACCCTTGATTCAAGGTTCTGGGTGGAGTGTAAAAAAAGAAGGAATATGTTAGTAAGTACTCCCGTTTTAAATGTTAAAAGTAGCATATATTTTTAATTTTTTTTTATTGAACTAGCAAATGTCCATATTTTGTGTAAAACAATAAATATTTTTGTTAAAATAGTGGGCACATATCTTATATATATATTTTTTTATTCCATACAAAGAAATGGGTGTATTTCTTAGATTTAAAAAAAATGTAAGCATTTACTTGTTTTTATATTTAAAACGGAAGTATTTGTTAAAATATTCCCAAAAAAAAATTTGATATAGCTTTTCAGATATTGACATGTTGTCGACCATCTATATATGTTGAGTCAATTATACCATAAAATATAGATAGCTAGTTAGCAGGTAGAACCATTATTTTGGTTACGCAGTTAAACATCTTCTAAAATATTCCATATATTTTTTTTTCTAAAATATAAAGAGTCTAGACGAATAATTCATCACACCAAGATGATGAGAGCCGTCTGGTTAGCTCTGCCATTAAAAAAGCATGACTCAATTCTGGTGGTCCTGCAGAATTAATACAACAAATTGGAAGAACATTTGGTGCCAGCAAGAACTCAACATGGAAATTATGCGGAGTTGGTCCAAAATTAATACATGTATATATGAGGATTTCCTTTAGACAAATAAAAAAATTAAGAGAAATCAAGTAGAATACATGATAACAACGATATATTGGCACAATTAAGAAAACTTCATACCCACAAATATACATGAACGCCAAAATCTAAAGTCAAGTACTTGTGGGATGGTCTAGTGCCCATATATCAGCACAGTAAGAACACATAAATAACAGTTCAATCGAAACCGATATATCGGTCGATACAAATTAAATATCGAAACTATTGTGGGATCAGTATACAAGTATCAGTTTTTTTAGCAAGATACCAAATTTATTGTCAAATATTCAATATGATTTCACAATCTATTTTCGTTCTGTAACGAATTCGAGTCAACTCAAAGGATGTACTGATCAATTCGGAGATTACTTGGATTTAATTAGAAATGAGAATTCAAACATTACACATTGATATCAATCAAACAGAGATTCAACAACTCAAAGAAAGATGATTATTTGGAATTGGAATCCTTCATTTCTTCAAACCGAACGAAGATCGATTTCCGAAATATTTTGAATCGTCCTCAATGTCCTGGCCATTCGCGTAACGTGTCATCTACTTCCGGAAGAAATTAAACTTTTTTTTTTTAAATCAAACAGATCAATTCGTTTTTTTTTCTCTCTGATAAATGGCTAGAACTTCATCTCCATTCGAATCCTAATGAGAAGTCCACTGGAGATTAGATACTTTAATTTGAGAAAAAAAAGATATTTTTGTTCCTTCCAAAAGATCGAAAAATAAAAAAATGGTTGATGTATCTCAATATTCAAGACAATTACGTCGTCTCAATATGGAACAACAACGAGCATAATCAACCAAATAATCAAAATGTGAGCACTCCCATACGCTAAGTACAGGCTTTGATGAATATATTTGCATCATTATGTGTTTTTTTAATCTGTAATTTTGTATTTTTCTTGTTCTATATGTAAATCTTCTTGGGAAGTGGTCTAATTATATTGCCAAATAATCAAAATGTGAGCACTCCCATACGCTAAGTATAGGCTTTGATGAATATATTTGCATCATTATGTGTTTTTTATCTGTAATTTTGTATTTTTCTTGTTCTATATGTAAATCTTCTTGGGAAGTGGTCTAATTCTAATTCTAATACATTATATATTTTTTTTTTTTCGTTTTTTTTTACAATTTCAGCCAACTTAAGGATGAGCTTTTCCCACTTTTGAGGTGTTCCTCCAGTTTTTAGTAATAGAAACAAACGTAGTGTCCCCCACTTCTCTGGTTTCCATTTTGAAGCATCCGATGCTCTCTTTTTTTTTTTTTTCATGAATATGACCTATCACAGGGACATTGGTCTAGACAATAAGTTGTCAAACACTAAGAGGAACAAAAATACAAAAAATGTTGACACAAGAAATAGATATGAGAATATCTTACTGTTCCCCTCCAAGCATTCTGCCTAAACATCGTTACTTGTTCAGCAATAGAGCATAATTCGGCTCTAATTGTTGTTCTTGGTTGATTAGTATATGTATATTCGTGTGTTGGTTGTGATTCAATAACGAGATATTTTAGTCACACATCGGATAAAAAAAATGTATTTTTTTATATTTAAAGTGCTAACTCTACTTTATTGGATAATTAAATTTTGTGGAGAGTTCGCTCAAATTCATCTCACCCGTCAGCAGGTACGTTATTGGTAATATTGTAAACTTTTTTTTTAATATTTTTTTAAATTTGGTTCGATTGGTTGCTGATCTTCGCGTCCTATTCTTACGTAATTCCCGTACATAGGATGAGAATCCTGGACAGGACCCACAAGATCAAGGTTGAAGATCAGTTTAGGTTTCTCTTCTTCCTTGAAAAAATATTCGCATGGAAGAGAAAATACCATCCAGAACCAAAAATTCTTTCCTCCACCCAATTTCTTCCTTCGACAAGACTGTGATCGTTCGTTGGATTCGCCATCGGGTGTACAATGTCATGGATTGTCATGATTCGTTGTATCTCGGGAATAAATAGTGAGGAACCTGGTATACTGTTTGAGGGGGCAAAAATATATTCTAGAACATCATATGTAAGGTGTCTCCGAATTCTTTACTTTTAATTTCTATTTATAGGTTTTGAGTATGCATGCTTTAGGAATATTCTCCCACACCTTGCACATAAATTTAAATTTTTTTATAATGACCTTTTTTTTTTTCCGAGATTCTTAATTTTTCCTCTATCTTTATCACTGTATACAAAACATAGCTTGACGGGGTTGTAAACTTTTTATTATGATTTTTTCAAAAATTTAAAATGCTTAATGTATCCTGATATTCTTCATCCTGAATTTTTACATGTCCACTCATCATTCAATCACGATTCCGTTCCTACTACATCTCTTGTGAATATATAGCACTTGTGATAAGTTTCAGCAATACCAAAACTAAATCCACAATAAGTAACACAATTACTAAAAAAAGTGATGCTATTAATCCCTCAAAAATGTTACTTTAAACTATTCTTCCTTATGTGACAGTTGACGCGATATTTGAAATAACATCTAACACTACAAATTTTAATCCAAAAAATTTATTATATTTTTTTTAATATTAATATTAATTTATTTATAAAAATTGTTATTTCAGATGCCGGGTAAACTATCGCTTAGGGAGAAATACTTGGAGGGATTAATACTAGGGCTGGGCACGGGTCGGACCGGAGCCAATTTTTGTGGACCCGAACCGGATCCGTTCTTTGGCGGAGTTGGACGGGGCGGGTCATTTTTTTTTGGAACCAGATCCGACCCGTTTGAAATGGATCCAATCCACCAAAACCCGTTGGTCCAAACGGGTCTTATACCAAAGTGTACAAAATTCAAAAATTGTAAAAAAAATACAAAATTGTATAAAAAACCACCTGTACCTGTGTAGACTGTAGTGTTATATGAATTTAAGTAAATTTTGGGTTTGGTAGCAGTAACTTTGTTAGGTTTTTACTTTTGAGTTTAGGAATTTTAAGTAAATTTTCTAACTTACCCATACAAATGGGCCGGGTCGGGGCCCCGTTTGTTTTCAGATTATGACCCGCCCGAACCGTTTATATGACACGATCCGTCCCGTCCCGTCCCGTTTAAATTACAAAATTTAGGATCCGGTCCATTTGAACAATATATGGTTCGGACCGGGTCAGAACTGTGGGTCCTGGAACCGTATGCCCAGCCCTAATTAATACCATTTTTCTTGACTGATGGTAACAACCAGAAAAACAATAGAAAATGCTAAGTCTACAACCAAATGTTTACAACCTCTCTCTTTTACCTCTTACACATGGGTCCCACCTTTCCTTTCACTCCCTGCTACATGGACTCCATCTGACCCCACCATTTTCCTCCTCCTCTAATCGTCCGATGCGTAGCGGTTGTAAGGGAATTGTATGCATTTGGTTGAAGGCATAGCAAAGCTCAAAAATAATATGTAAATGGCTTCGCACATGGCTCACTGACATATGGGCCCCCCATGCTCCAGCATCAAATTAAGAAGCTCAGCAGGAGCAGCACAACACAACTACTACTTCAAAGGTGGCTCCCTCTCTTTACAGTACACTCTTCTTATCATTCCATCACTACTCCCTCCCCCCCATTAGCAATGAAGACCACCAAGATGCCGGGCATCCTGTGCCGGTCTCACGCGTCGACCGCGGTGTGCCGGTCGCACGCGTCGACGGCCGCATGCGTAGCCACCGACGCTCATTCGGCCATCGCGCCATCATCTAGGCGCCCGTACCACAACCACCACCACCACCACCACCACGACCGAGTCAAGTACACCCGTCTCATCGAGTCACGCCGGTTCAGCTCCGCCCCGGGCGACCGGTACCGAGCTGTCACCCTCCCCATGGTCACCAAGAGGGACAGGGCCCCACCAACGAAGCCCGGCACCACCACCACCACCGCGGCCGGTGCACCGTCTCTCCCTGCACCAGCTGCTCCCTCCAGCCATGATGCCAACAACATTTTCCAGGTCAGGCCAAAAAAAAAAAACACTTCTACACTAGCTAAGCTTCACTCCTGTGTCACATCCTCTTCTTTTTATGCATAGCTATATACAACACAACAACCCATGTTAGTTTTCATGGCTACATGTTCATGGCAGCTTCAAAGGGACTCCTTCTACTGTGAATATGTTTGAAATGAGATTAGTTGTGTATAAACTGACCTATGTCAACGTAGGGATCACGTCTATTTGGTATGTCCTAGTGTATTTTGGAGTAGTACCTGCAAATTGTCCAATACGTGTCCGTCATGACATGATTCTATTTTTGGAGCGCGCTTTGCTCTGAATAAAGTTTTTGCCCCGTCACAATTCTAGAATTTTGGTGCAGCAGCAGAAGAATGACGACTAAAAAAATGGTGCTAACACACTTGTATATGTAGACAAGACAATGCAGCAGTCTACTAGCTATGCTTCCCCATTTTATGACTGGAAATTCTATATTCTCCCTTATTTTTTTTATCACTCAAATTGTTGGCCAGGTGGTGGTAATGAAGGTTTCCATCCATTGCCAAGGATGTGCAGGCAAAGTGAGGAAGCACATCTCCAAAATGGAAGGTCAGATTTATTTAATATCATTTTATTTTATTTTATTTGGGTATTTTTTCTTAAAAGGAAAATGTGTTAATCATTAATAATTTAAATGAAATGGCAGGGGTGACCTCCTTCAGCATTGATCTCGAGTCCAAGAGGGTCACTGTGATGGGCCATGTCTCCCCTGTTGGAGTACTGGAGAGCATCTCCAAAGTGAAGAAGGCTGAGTTCTGGTCTCCTGCTGAACTAGTTTTAGCTACCGGAAGGCTTTTTCATCATCATCATCATCTCTATCTCTAGGTGGGGGGACACGGACACCCTTCATTTGAAGGGTCAAAAAGTGTCCATGAGAAGCCAGTCATAGAGCGAGAGAGAAAAAAATGTCCATCTTTGGTTCTTGGCTACATATATTGTGTTTCTATTTATATATAGTTCATGTATTTTAAGTGAGTTTTCAGTAACAATGCACTCTCAAGAGTCTCAACCCTTGTTAGCAATCACCCGGAAAAAAAAAACTCGTATTATACACAAATTTTTTTCGTATCTTTCAGAAACGTCTTGCGTACTTTTGAAAGATTCGAATCGGTATATAAATTTTAAAAGATTCGAATTGGTATATAAATTTTAAGCACGTGGAGTTTTAAACGTGTCCCGTACAAATTATGAAAATTTTTGCACAAAAATGTGGTGGGAACCTATTTAATTAATCAAATTTGACAACATATTTAAGAATATGTGTTTCTAATCTCAATATTTCCATTTATCGAATATTTGACCAATTTTTTTAGGACACAACTATCCGCTACCCCATGACCTACTAAGCACATCCCAAAAAAATTAAAATTAAAATAAATTCCTATCCTACCCTCCCCCCGCTCCCCACCCAACCCCTGCTCCCCTCTCGACCATCCTCCTCCTCCCGACCCTCCTCCTCCCCCTCCCCGACCCCTCCTCGAGGAGGAGGAGGAGGAGGAGGAGGAAGGAGGGAAGAGGAGGAGGAGGGTCGGGAGGAGGAGGAGCAGGAGCAGGAGCAGGAGGAGGAGGAGGTGTCGAGAGAGGAGCGGGGGAGGGGTACAATATGAATTTTATTTTTTTTTTTTTTTTGGGGTGTGCTTAGTAGGTCATGGGGTGCGGATAGCCGCGTCCAATTTGTTTTTTTTGAAATCACACGCACACACAATAGGGGGGCTCGAACCTTGCCGGCCCCTCCGGATGTCCGCTCTAATACCACTAGGCTAGAGAGCTCGGACGCGTCCAATTGTTAACGTATTTTATTTGCACCGAGCCAATTTATACTCGTCTTTTGCCGTTCCGAATTTTTGGTTTACCGAATTGCTAACAAGGCTCTCAACCTCTATGATCTCTCTCTCTCTCCTCTCACCCACTCTTCTTGATTCATTGCATGTAAATTTCAACAACATTGTCATTACTCACCAACCCTTTGCTTCTTTCCTGGATCAACACTCTGAACCCCTTAGGAATATATCATACTTGTTTCGCTGAAACTACGTTGACAGCGAGAGGTGAATTGAATTGATCCTCTCAACTACAATGAAGGTTTTGATCGATAGCGTTGCGTTCGTCCCAAGGACCACCGCGAGAAGTAGCTAGGTGGTTGGCTACCTGCAGGGACCGCGCAATTATTTTCTCATTATAGATCCAACGAGTCAAGAGGCTTAGCTTGGATGGTAGTGTTAATGTCGATGTTTTCCTCTATCGGTCGATGTTATCGATATCATATCGATCATCCTGTAGGAGATGTTTAAGGTAACAGAGGTAGAGGAGGGGCCTCGTCTACCACCTAAGTATTTGGGACTTTTCGTGAACATTTATTATCCAACTAAGTGTTACAGGACATATTTGTACTGTATGCTTTCTCTTTGTTAAATTGTTAGGCACAGTATAAGATTTAGGCGAGATAAAGTTACATAGTTTCTATTTTTCTTCCGAAACATAAAGAGACCACACAGATTAGGAATAACTATAACCCGAGATTTGAATATGAAGACTATATCGTGGTGTTCACTGGGCCGGTTCGGCCCGGGCCCGCCCGTGGACCGGACCGGCCCGCCCCCCTATAAGCCCGGACCGGCCCGCCGTGGGCCCGAACCGGCCCGGCCCCCACTCCCGAACGGGTCGGGTCGGGCCTCACCCCCCCAACCCGAGCCCGGCCCGGCCCGGCCCGTAAAGAATTTTTTTTTTCTTGAGAAAAAATATTTGGATGTTGTAGGATTCGACCTAAGACATGCCAAACTAGAGTTTTAAACCCACTACTATAACCAGTTTCTCTTATTTGTTGTGTGTTCAAAATCTACATTAGCTTATATAATAGGTTAATAAGATAAAAATGGAAAAAAAAAAAAAAAAAAGACAGCCAAAGCCCGGCCCGCTCAGGCCCGGCCCGAGCCCGCTCAGGCCCGACCCGTCCAGCGCCGGGCCACTGGGCCGGGCTGGTTTGAAAATTTTTAACCGGGCCGGGCCAGGCCCGGCCCGCATTCACACTCGGTCCAGGCTGGGCCCGGCCCAAGCCCGACGAGCCCGAAGTTTCTGGGCCGCGGGCCGGCCCGGCCCGGATCGTTTAACACCATGAAGACTATACAAGAAGAGAATACATTGTGCAAAATTATCTTAGACTGATACCCGCGAAAGCGAAACATTCAACAGGGTATGTTGTTAGAATTCAAATATCTTCGTTGAATATTCGGAATAAGTGATGTTGGATTGTATCTCATTTTTGGTTGAACGCTCAAAAGGGAGGTGATAATGGACTTGGTAATTTAGTCCCACATCCGATTAGGAGGTGGGATCATGTGGTGTAGATAATTGGGATTGGTTCAGGTCTGACATGAGAATTCTCTTTTAAGATATATGGGCACAATTCAATATCGCACCTCATGAGCCAACTCTAGTTCGGGTCACACCGCGTTCCCAACAAGTGGTTTCAGAGCCCATTGTTACGGGGCTAGTTTGGGCAGCTCTAATTGGTTCGAGACAGATCATGGGCCAACTCCGTTTCGGGTCACACCGCGTTCCCAATAAGTGGTATCAGAACCCATGGTTACGGAACTAGTTTGGACGGCTCTAATTGGTTCGAGACAGATGGTGCTGAACGTTCATGTATATAATCGGATTGTACGGACTGCGTTGTTCATATTGGATCAACCGTGTCATCGTGAACCCCGCAAAGATATTCAAACATTCAACATCTTAAAGGAAATACTGCATTGGCCTAGGTAATTAAACCTTCAGATGTTAGAAGTTTATACATGGGTTCAATCACAAAGATCAAAACCTTGGATTAGGGATACCAGATCCAAGGATGAGCCATGCTCCAGTGGATAGTGCTCTCTGACAGCTCTTCTTTTGCCTTTTCCGTGAACTTAATTGCTTGTTGTGGAGGTCCTGAGCCTGACCAAAAAAAAAAAATAGTGCAGCTCTGTACTGTCTGCAGCTGCACTGCACTCCACTCCTCGTTGCTTGTAGCCACATCCCCATCCTCCTTCAGTGGCTTTGAGCAAGCAGAGGTGTCCTTGATCCTTTCCTACTTGGTCTGGTAAATTAGCACATCAACTGTGGCCTTTGCCAGATTGGTGTCACTCACTACTTGGTGAGGAAATTTTCTCTAAGGAAATGATGGCATGCCATTACCAGTCTTGAGAAATGTTAAGACATAAGAGCAAGTTAATAACACCTTCACTGAAAACTAAGTTATATGTCACAACAAGTAAGGATTGAGTGATATTATGGCAGTAATGTACCATATCTATGTAATTAATGACATTGTGTGATGATTATATGGCTATTGTGGACATCTTTCACTCTGAGTCTGAAACCTTT
This sequence comes from Iris pallida, assembly GCA_029216955.1. NCBI lineage: Eukaryota > Viridiplantae > Streptophyta > Magnoliopsida > Asparagales > Iridaceae > Iris > Iris pallida. The sequence continues at coordinate 5,136 of JANAVB010033132.1, read as the reverse complement.
CGGTTTTCACAAGAACAGATCATGTTATATTCATACTACAGTATCTCGCTAAGCAAATATTCACACAATAGCACAAGTTCTGCTCAAGATTGTTGCACATTTTTGCATTTGAAGCCTGTCATTTAGTGAATTAGAACATAGATTTTTGTTAATTCTATGAATGGGATATAGGTCTTGTGCTTATTTCTTCGCAATAAGCTTTTGGGTGTTCATTTCGAATCTTAAAGAACCTATTGATAGTACACAGACGTCGGCATCTTCGTTTAGTTTTAGGATCTCGTATAATATTCAAAAAATGGATTTATTTCTCTACTTTGGTCGGTTAGGCGAGATCCGAACCCTCTTCTGAACAACGTGGAGACCTAAACGCAAATTTATACGATACCCTGAAACTAAATAACCCCAAAAAAAATTCTTAGGATTGACACATTGCAGAAACTACAGTTGTAAAATTGGAAGACTCCTGTTTGATGCAGTACTGTGTGGATTCAACTATTCTTGTGTGGTATGCATCTGACCCAATTCTGACACACCTAACAAGCCTTCCATCACCACCACTTAAGCTTTAAGGTAGGTTGCATATATGAGCTTGATCCCATGTAGCTCCAGAGGAGATGTGCCCCAGTATGACCTAATTCTGCAGAAAAATTGGTTGGCAATCTAACAGGGTTTTATGTCTTAAAGATTAGGCCCTGATCAACTGATAGTAAGTGCCTACATACATAAGTACTCTAATAATCTTTCAGTGCTCTAAGAAATGGGTTAGTCGGCCGCTAGATCTGATTAATCAGGTGAACATCAATCGAAAATGGAGCCGAAGAGCAAGATCTTGAGCCCATTCTTGTTCATCAATTTTTTTTTTCCTATAGCCGAGTTACAGTAGATACTAGCATGCAACCTTCGTCCCTCTTGTAGATTCAAAATTTCTTTTGACGGTGTCCGGCGTAGTGCTCGAGATTTTTGTGCACGCTATATTTATGTCTTTTGGGCCCACTGTCCCTCAACTTCCACCATAAATGGATTGAAGGAATAATATCCTCCTGTGGCTCGATCCACTGATCTTCTGCCACCTATCCAGAGTTTTATGTCTCTCTCCGCTGACCACAAGGATTACTCGGGTTCAAATTCATGTCCCTATTTCGCCAGCAAAATCTCAGATGTACAATACATATACTTCTTTGATGCACTATTCAGTTGCGCCCACCCTGCTTTTGCCTTCTTTGGATACTCATTCCCCCTACTGTAGCAGTGTTATCAATTGTTTTCATATCAAGATATTTGACCATATTATATTATTATTTTTTGCTTCAACAGAATTGGCACAACTTTACCTATCAAAATATCACCAATCCTCCTTGTACCAACTTCCCTACTATCTTTTACCATGACGAGGATATACTGATCTATAACTGATCCAACTGTAAAGCATAATTATGTGATTCGTCTTCCACTAGAACACAGTAGAATAACATCAAATCCATCAAATAAATCAAGACATTATATATATTATATATATATATATATATATATATATGCAAAAAAAAAAAAAAAAAAAAATATATATATATATATATATATATATATATATATATATGCAAATGACCTCTAGCCTAGTGGTTAAGAGAGATGCATGCGGCCCAAGTGGTCGGGAGTTCGAGCCCCAGTGGAGGCGAGTTCGCCACAATTACCCATTGCTTCAAAAAAAAAAAAAAAAAAAAAAAATATATATATATATATATATATATATATATATATTATTGGGTGTCCTTCTTACTGGAGCTTAGACGCGTGCGCCTAAGAGGGGATTCGAACCTGGACCTTCCGTCCGGAGAGACCCCGTCGTTACCACTAGGCCACGACCCCTTGGACATCAAGACATTATATATATATATATATATATTATATATATATATATATATATATAATATTATATATATCTATATATATATATATATATATATATATATATATATATATCAAGTTTTGAACTCAAATGTATATGCAATCTTCTATCATCAACTATCTCCAAGCGCCTTTGTTTTCGCACTTCAACTACTAAAGCAAATTACAATAATAGTTATAGAATTTATAACTTTGTTTTCAAAGTTTTTAGTTTGTTTTCAAAGTTTTCAGTATCGGCTATACAGATACTGTTTGATATGTCCTAATCCGATATCGACTGATATCGATACTGACCGATATCGACCTTGGAGGTCTCTTTTTTCAGTCAATTCGGTAAAGAAAATTGAACGAAAAAGACCCATCAACAACGGTGTAAAAGTACAGTAAATTGTAACAGAAGAAAACTTATCTATCGCAGATAAATGAATCGGCAAGGATGGCTACCATTTCGTTCAATTTTAAAACTATTTAAGGAACAAGACATGAAATAGTTAAAATTATGCCTAAATGTGTAAAATATTTTTCCTAAAATTTGAATACATTATTAATAATCATTTATTTTTCACTACAAAAAGTTCGATAATCTGATTCAAAACTGCCGATAGTGGCGATACTGCCGATCCCAAATATTGATTTTGATACCGATATCGATACTGCGAGCCTTGCTTCTACTACTTAAGCACATAAAATACTTGCCTTATTTTTGAACTCTAAAATGCATATACCAAAATAATAATATGTTTTTACTTTAGTTACTCAAATAAGGAGGTGGCCTCTCCTTAACCATTATTGTTATATATAAAATAATAAATACAAAAAAAATACCCTCTTACAAATAGTTCTTTTTGCTGGTCTATCTCACATCCATAAGAATTTTCTGAAGAGTGCTTTTATAAGATATCAATCTCTTCTTTCTCTTAAAAAATAATATTCTGTCATACAACATATTTTTCATAAAGTTATACACTCTCTTCCTCTTCACTGCTATGGTTCAAGGTTTATAATTCAAGCACAATATGTGAAACAATGCTTCTACACTAAACCGAGGAGGTGACTGCAGCTCAACCGCACGCGACGTGTCCTCCCTATTGGCCGGTTTTGGGGGACTGACGTTAGTAGGGAGAGCTGATATATGCGAATTTGACTTCGGCCAATAGGAAAGACACGTAGTCTGCGGTTTGATCCGCGGTCCTTCTCTCGGTTCAGCTAAGACTTTTCCTATGTGAAATACTCAAAGATGACAAGATTGCTAGGGTAACACCTGTTTTCCTTTAAACTAGCATGTCATTAATTTCCTTCCTAAGCTAGTCCTTGGCTTCCCTACTAGGAAATCTAGGTCGATGAGCACATGCTACCCAATACCCATCCAATCCAATTGGGTCTATTTACCCCAAGAATTCTTGAGTAGCACATAGTGCAAATTGCATATTATCTTGTCACACAAACAACATATTTTTTTATGCTGCAATTGTTTTAGGAGCATAATTATCTTGTCATTACGAGATTGTGTATATTTGTTTTGTGTGTCACTCCTGAATTTTTTTTGTGTAAATTGTATTCTCATAATGAATATTGGTTGATAATTGAGAGCTGAAAGCTCACACTCAATTCTTTTAAAATTTTTATCCACTCCTATCGGTAAAAAAAATCTTTGGAAATTTTTTATTTCCTAACTGTTTGTAGTTGGAAAATTTTCCTTTCCTAACGGGTTTTTACAAGGTGGAAAATAAATTACAAGTTATAAAATTTGTGGAAAATAAATTAATTCAACAGAATTGTTTACTAGGGAAAAATATTCTACGGAAAAAATTTCATGAAATTAATTTGGGTATTCGATTGTCGTTATTTTCCATCGAAAATAGTTATTTTTTATGAAAATTAATATTTTCTATTGGTGGCCTAGTTTTATTTTCCACCATTTGGAGTAAAATAAAAAAATTATAGATTTTTGGAAAATATTTTATGAAAAATATCAGCTATCAAACACTACAATTAGTGAAAAAATTGTAAAGGAAATATTTTACATAAAAAAAAAGCTCAATCAAACATAGCCAACAAAAAAAAAAAAAAAAAAATCACAACAGTAAAAACCTTTACAAGTTCCATTATAGGAACATTTTACATGTCAATCCACAACGGTAAAAATTTGTTAAATTTTTTTTACTAATGCTTATAACTTAGTAGAAAATGACTATTTTGGTACAGTGATATTAAAATCACTCTGGCAAGCCTTTTCATCTCCAGTGGGAGATACTCTTGGTTTAAATTATGGACAACCGGTGCTGGTTAGGAGTCGTTGTCTCTGCATCGTTGCGTCATTCTGGTGCTGAGCGGTTAGTCGTACGAGCATGTCATTTTCTCACTAGCGAAGCATGCAAGCCTAGTTCCCAACATGCTCATGTGGCGAAGAAATTACATGGTTTCTTACTTTGTAAGTTTCACTGATACATTTTGAGGATCCCAAGCTCCTTTTATTTACATTCTACAATAAAGAAGAAGTTGATGGGTAGGGATGGGTATTATTCGATTTTGGACCGAAAAGTAAATCAAATCAAACCGGATAGGTCGGTTCAGTTTTTAAAAAATATATGTTCAGTTTCAATTTTGAAAATACTTAAAAAAAATTTACTCGGTTTGGATTTCGATTTCGGTCAAAAACTGAAAATAGAATAAGACTTGTACAATTATGTAAATATCCTCAATTTATACATATATTGTAACTAAAATGTGTATATTTTGAAAACATAATTCTATTTGTATTTTGAAATCAGACTTTGGTAAGTTAACAACTGGTCTAACTTTGGATACATATACAAACTATGTAACCACGATTTTAACTTTTGGATCGTATCCTACAATAGAAATAGTTCAACTGAACAAATCCAATAAACCGAATCGTTATTTGGTTCAGTTCTATTTTGGCTATTTTCGGTTATGTTTAATTTTAAATTTTTAAAATTTTGATTTATTCGAATTTGATTATTTTGCTTTGGATGAATTAAAAACCTCTCTATATACTATTCATCCTTAGTCCGAAGGACTTGGAGCAGTCAAAATCCTGAGCCCATAAAAACGTTGGCATGGGAATTAAATGGATCTTTCTCTCTTAAGTTGAGAATCCTGCTATGGAGAGACAAAATTATGTCAAGATGCCAACATCAGCACAACAAGGGGGTGAGCACTATTCTGTTTTGGACCGCTGAACTGAATAAGGGTTTGTTTGAAAAAAAAAAA